>AWWV01007319.1:0-12292 GCA_001974805.1 Corchorus capsularis
GCGGAATTACACAATGCTAAGCCTAATGCTCATCGATGGATAACATGGTACACACCATGGAATCGTTTGGAATATTCCTTGGTGTGTGATCTTCAAATCGGCCCAATGAGTCTTCAATGGTCTTCAATTCTTCAAGATAAGGTCTTATAAAGCCCACTAAAGCTTCCTTAAACCTTTTAGCCCGAGCCCTTGTTATTGGACCCAACGGTATAGTTAACGGATCATGTGGCCGGTTGTGGCCGGGCATGGCCGAGTCATGTGACCGGTTGTGGCCGGGCATGGTCCAGTTGCGTGGTCGGTGATGGCCGGGCATCTCCAAGTCGCGTGGCCGGTTGTGGCCGGGCATCTCCAAGTCGCGTGGCCGGTCACAAGTGCTTCCATCTCCAAGCTCCTCCAAGCTAGCATCGATGTCAACTCCATGATCTTCATTGGCTCCAATGTGTCCTTCTAAGCCATGATAAGCCCTTGGCGCATCATCCCCTGTCCCTTAAAAAGGATTTGTCCTCAAATCTGCATCACTATCAAACAAGGATAAGTCTGAAACATTAAAAGTAGCACTTACATTGCCATATTGACTAGGAAGATCTAGCTTGTATGCGTTGTTGTTGATCCTCTCCAAGACTTGGACTGGACCATCTCCACGAGGTAAGAGCTTAGACTTTCTCTTTTCAAGGAACCTCTCCTTCCATAGATGCAACCAAACCCAATCCCCGGGTTCAAAGATAACTTCCTTGCGCCCTTTCATAGCATTCTTCATGTAGTGTTGTGTCTTCTTCTCAATTTGAGCGCGAACCCTAGCATGAAGTTCTCTAACATAATCGGCCTTCCTTTGTCCATCCATGTCGACTTGCACACTCAAAGGTAAACTCAACAAATCCAATGAGGTTAAAGGATTAAAGCCATACATAGTTTCAAAAGGTGAATATCCAGTGGTGCTATGTATGCTTCTATTATATGCAAATTCGACATGAGGTAGACAATCCTTCCAAGTTCTTAAGTTCTTTTTAATTAAAACCCTAAGCAAAGTAGATAAAGTCCTATTAACTACCTCGGTTTGACTATCGGTTTGAGGATGACAAGTAGTATAAAATAACAACTTAGTACCTAACTTAGCCCATAAAGTTCTCCAAAAGTGACTTAAGAACTTAGCATCTCTATCACTTACAATCGTCCTAGGCATTCCATGTAGTCTAACAATTTCCTTAAAGAACAAATTAGCTACATTAATGGCATCATCCGTTTTAGTACATGCAATAAAGTGAGCCATCTTAGAAAACCTATCAACAACCACAAAGATAGAATCTTTACCTCTCCTAGAACGAGGTAAACCTAACACAAAGTCTATGCTAATATGATTCCATGGTTCATGAGGAATAAGCAAGGGAGTATACAATCCATTCGGTTTAGAAGTAGATTTAGCTTGCAAACAAACAATGCAACTAGCAACATACTTCCCTACATCATGACGCATCTTAGGCCAAAAGAAGTGTTCATGCAATATATCATATGTTCTATCAACTCCAAAGTGACCCATTAATCCCCCTTCATGCGATTCCCTCAAGAGCAAGATGCGCAAAGAACAAGAAGACACACACAATCTGGATTCCTTAAATAAAAATCCATCATGCTTATAATACATTCCAAAACCAGAATTTTCACATGCTTTAAATATTTCACCAAAGTAAACATCACTAGCATATAATTCCTTAATATACTCAAAACCAAGAAACTTAGAATCAAGCATGGAAAGTAAGACATACCTCCTTGATAAAGCATCGGCTACAACATTCTCCTTACCTTGTTTGTATCGCACAACATAAGGGAAAGACTCAATGAATTCGCTCCACTTAGCATGTCTTTTGTTCAACTTTTGTTGGCCTCTTAAATACTTCAATCTCTCATGATCCGTATGAATCACGAATTCCTTTGGGCAAAGGTAGTGCTGCCAAGTTTGCAACGCCCTCACAAGAGCATACAACTCTTTGTCATAGGTTGGATAATTTAATGCAGCCCCATTCAATTTCTCAGTAAAATATGCGACGGGCTTTCCACCTTGCATTAAAACGGCTCCAATTCCAACCCCTGATGCATCACATTCAATCTCAAAAGTATTGTTAAAGTTAGGTAAAACAAGCAAAGGAGCATTAGTTAGTTTATCCTTCAACGTCTCAAATGCTTCTTGTTGTTCATCTCCCCACTTGAATGGTGCATTCTTCTTCATAACACTTGTAATAGGGGCGGCTAAGGTGCTAAAGTCCTTAACAAACCTCCTATAGAATCCGGCTAGTCCATGAATAGATCTCACTTGTCCAACGTTGGTGGGTGTTGGCCATTCTTTGATTGCCTTGATCTTTTCCTCATCAACGTCTATACCTTGCGATGAAACCACAAAACCAAGAAAAACAAGCTTGTTTGTGCAAAAGGTGCACTTCTTAAGGTTAGCATATAATTTCTCAATCCTAAGTACATCTAACCACATCTTAGATGCCTAACATGCTCATCTAGGTTTCGGCTATACACAAGTATATCATCAAAATAAACAACAACAAACTTGCCAATAAAAGCTCTTAAAACATGATTCATTAGTCGCATGAATGTACTAGCTGCATTAGTCAATCCAAAAGGCATAACTAACCATTCATACAACCCTAATTTAGTTTTAAAGGCAGTTTTCCATTCATCACCCTCTTTCTTGCAAATTTGATGATAGCCACTCTTAAGATCAATCTTAGAAAATAAACAAGCACCATGCAATTCATCTAATCTAGGAATAGGGTGACGATACTTTACCGTTATGTTGTTTATTGCTCTACAATCAACACACATTCTTTAAGTCCCATCTTTCTTAGGAACAAGCAACACAGGAACGGCACATGGAGAAAGGCTCTCACGCACAAACCCTTTTTGAAGTAGCTCTCCAACTTGCTTCTCCACTTCCTTTGTTTCTTCAGGGTTTGTCCTATAAGCTGGCTTATTAGGTATTTGCGCTCCAGGGATGAAGTCAATTTGATCCTCAATTCCCCTAATTGGCGGCAAACCACTAGGAATCTCCTCCGGAAACACATCTACATAATCACTCAAAAGAGAAACAATGTTGCTTGGAAGCTCTCTTTCGAAGTCGTTAGTAGCAACTAGTGTATTCTTAAGCAAAAGTAAGATCAAAACAGAATTAGCATTCAAAGCTTCTTTAATCTCACTCTTAGTAGCTAACATACACTCCTTAACAATTTTCTTAGAACTAGCATGCTTTTCAACTAAATCGCAATTCACATCTAACTTAGCATGTTTATTCTTTTCTCTAGCCCTATAATCGGATTCCATTTTAGTAAATTCCTCTTTCAATTTCAATTGATCTTTTAAAGCTTCTTGAGGTGATAATGGAATAAAAGTAAAGGGCTTCTTACCACACATGAGAGTATATTTGTTCGTCTCACCATCATGTTGAACTTTGTTGTCATATTGCCATGGTCGCCCAAGTAGTACATGACATGCTTGCATGGGTAAGATATCGCACAATACATCTCCTTTGTACCTGCCCAAACAAAGAGAAACTAAAACTTGTTTGTTAACCCTAATTTCTTCCTTATCGTTGATCCAACCCAAGCTATAAGGTTTAGGGTGTTGTGTAGTTGCTAATTGCATCTCCTTCACCAAATAAATACTAGCTATGTTTGTACAACACCCACCATCAATAATCACGCTACTAGGCTTCCCATTCGCATACATCCTAGTATGAAACAAGTTTTCCCTTTGATTGTTCTCATCGTTTTTCACATAATTACTCAAAGTTCTCCTAGCAACCAAACTCTTAAGTTCAAAACCGACACCATCATCACTATCTTCATGCGCATCTCCTTCATCATCTCCATCACCACTAGATCCTAGAGTGATCTCTTCATCTTCACTTTCGATTTCTCCTTGGTCATTCACGAACAACACTTTCTTGTTAACACAATCTTTAGCATAGTGTCCAAAGCCATGACACTTTAAACACTTAACATGATTCTTTGAAGATGAACTCGATGAAGAACTTAGAATCGGATTTAGGGGTAGTACCCTTTTGCGCCACCAACTCCTTTTCTTTGGTCGACTTATCATCCTTTTTGATTGGAGCCTTCCATGAGCTTGATGATGATGCAAAGCTCTTTTATTCCTCTTTACTTGGCCCTCGGCCGTCAATGCATGTTGAAGCAATTCCTCAACATCATAGTGTTGTTGCATCTCCACAATATCATGAATTTCTTTATTCAACCCCGCCATAAATCTAGCTATAGTAGCTTGTGAAGCTTCATCAACCTCGGCTCTAGACATTAACAACATCATCTCGGAGTAGTATTCATCAACACTCCTAGTTCCTTGCCTCAAATGATTGCAACTCTTGGTAGAGACCATTAGTGTAAAAGCTTGGAACAAACCTCTTCATCATAAGGCTTTTTAACGACAACCATGTATCAATAGGTCTTTCGAAGTTTCTTCTTCTTGCTTGCACTAATTGATTCCACCAATTCAAAGCATTCTCCGTGAATTCAAGAGTAGCAATTTGCACCTTCTTTGGCTCGGCATGAGGATAGTAATCGAAATACATATCCAATTTTGATTCCCACTTCAAATAATCGGATGGAGACCCTCTCCCATTGAATTTAGGGATCTTGTATTTGATGTTGTCTTTAATCTCTTCTCTTTCGATTCCCCTCTTAGGCCGTAAATTCTCATTGATTGCTTGGCCTCCAAGCTCTTGTTGCCTCAATCTTTCCATGGGATCGATTCTAGCTATTTGCCTCGGTGGTGGAAGCTGAATCCTCTCATTGTTTTGTGCGGCATTAGCCCTTTGTTGAGGTGGTTCAGCTTGTTGATTTTGGCCATCCTTTACTTGTTGGACATCATCGGCCAAGGCATCAAATTTAGTATCCATAGTGCCCAATCATTGCATTAGAGCTTGCAACATAGCAGCCACGTTTGGTTGCTCTTGTTCTCCTTCCATAATACCTACAAAAAGAACAAAGATTAGTGGTAAAAATCCTCACAAGTGCGTGTGTGCTTATACCTTTGACTTGTGCTCTCATGTTTGTACTCAAGTCCTATGGATTGGCAGTCCACTACTCTCTTAATGATCTCACACGATTTGCCTTTTACTAGCTTCAATAGGCCTAATAAGAGCAACTCCTAGAGCACTCCTTTCTTCTCGTGACCTACTTGAGGAACAAACAATTAGTAGCAAAGTTATTTGTGAATCAAAAGAAAAGTGATCTTAAACCAAACCAAACCACTTAATGCAGGCTCCTTATGTCGAAATTCTTCTCCAAAGTTGCTGCACAAAAACTCAATTCAAGCACAATCACAATATCAATCGATTAGCATAAACCCTAGTACCACTTGTCTCCTATTTTGTACCACTTGAATCCAATAGGGTTTGTAACCTGAAGTTCTCCAAATCAAATTACAATTAACAGAAAAAGCAACTCAAGGATCTCAATTACACAATCAATTAGAGTTATTGTAACTAATTAGATCAATTGCACAAGAAAACCCTAATCCCCAAATTTCCCAAACTAAGAACCCTAGTTCCTGAAAAAAATCGATAACAGCACAGATTTTTTTGATTTTTTTCAATATTTTTCCCAGAATATCACACCAAAATAAGTCTAAAGCTCAAATTTCACAGCTTTCCGAGCTCAAACGAATCCAGAACAAAAATCACAAGTTTCTGGTCGAATTTTTTTTATTTTTTTTTTATTTTTTTATATTTTTCGATATAACTACTAGTTATAAGGGACTCAAATCTAAAATTTCAAAGCAAAAAGATGTAAGATGAATCGGCTATGAATATTCAAAGTTTCTGAATTTTTGGAACTATATGGTGCGATAAGAACAAGATGAAGTTTGATGGATGAAAACTTGATGAATGATGTATAGAAGGATAGATTTACCGATTGAAGATGACAACCTATGCTCTGATTACCAATTGATACGAATCTAGTTGTATTAGATTCAAATCCACCCTTTGAATATCCACCAAAGTCGAGTTGAACTTCTTCAACTCCTAGACTTGTATGTCGATGACCTTCACAAAGCTATCCCTCCTCTTTCGTCGGACTTAAGCACTCAATTAGACCTGCAATTGAATTCTCAACATGCGCCCAAGACTTATCATGGAGGGAATGATTCACCAAGGACTCATCTTGATGACATGAAGACTATTCAAGTTCAATTGAAGAGCTTTGATGATGATTTGAGCAAGAAAACACCAACAAATTACAAGTTCATCACTTTGCTTGCCATTGATTCTAGATGACCGGATTGACATCATGGCATGAGCCCATTATCATTAGTTATCTTTGTTTGGGCTTAATTCTATCTTAAATTAGTTTATTTTTATGTTTAGATGTTATTTGGGTTGGGCCTTTGTTGACTAAGTCCAATCCTTAGCTATTTTTCTATTTGTTGTATTTTTGGATAGTTTCTAGAAGGTTCTTTTGTGTAGCCTTTATGGTTGGACGAAAATTAGGGTTTTACAGTAGTTTATGCGTTGGTCTTATGCCTATATAAGGCCACCAATATCTCTTCTAACAGAAGTTGAGTTGATTAATAAAGTTGAGGATTATTTTCCCAAATTGATTATCTTAGCTTCCTTGTTCTAGTTTGAGCAAACTTAAGGTTCTTCAATCTTGTAGAGTCCTAGCAAACAATTAGGTTGTGATTGCTTAATTGTTTGTTAATCTTGTGATCTTGAGAGTTCAATTGCAGGTCTAATTGACAGCTTAAGGCCGACGAACGAAGAGGAAGACTAGGTTAGGTTTATCGACTACTACAAGTCCAAAAGTTTTGGTGTTTCAAGTTGATCTTTGGCGGGTCTCAAAGGTGGATTTGAATCTAATACAACTAGATTCGTATCAATTGGTAATCAGAGCATAGGTTGTCATCTTCAATCGGTAAATCTATCCTTCTTTTCATCATTCATCAAGTTTTCATCCATCAAACTTCATCTTGTTCTTATCGCACCATATAGCTTCAAAATTTCAGAAACTTTGAAAATTCATAGCCGATTCATCTTACATCTTTTTGCTTTGAAATTTTAGATTTGAGTCCGTTATAACAAGTAGTTATATCGAAAAATATAAAAAAATAAAAAAAATTCGACCAGAAACTTGTGATTTTTGTCCCGGATTCGTTTGAGCTCGGAAAGCTTTGAAATTTGAGATCTAGACTTATTTTAGTGCGATATTTCTGGGAAAAATGCTGACAAAAATAAAAAAATCTGTGCTGTTATCGATCTTCGACATCAACTAGGGTTTTTTAATTTGGGAATTAGGGTTTTTGTGCAATTAGTTTAATTTGTTGAAATTAACTCTAATTGTTTGTGTAATTGGATATCTTGGGTTGATTTTGCTGTGAATTGTGATTTGATTTGAAGAATTTCAGGTTACAAACCCTATTGGATACAAATGGTACAAAATTGGAATTAAGTGGTACTAGGGTTCTTGAATTGTGTTGCGATTTGGGTTACTTTGATTGTGGTTTTGTAGGTTCCTGATGCGCCCAAGGCTTATCATGGAAGGAATGATGTGCCCAGGACTTATTATGGACTTGAAGACAAGCATGGAGAGCATGGAAAGGATGATCAAGGGCTGCAAAGAAGCGTGGACAAGCTTAAAGGAGAGAATGAAATCGCAATTCACCAAGAAGATGCCATTAAGATGCCATTTGATCCTTTGATGATGCCATTAGGTCCGATGACAAGAGCAAGAGCTAAGAGATTCAAGGATGCACTCATGGGCCTTGTTCGAACTCATCTTGAAGACTTGAAGACCATTGAAGTTCAATTGAAGAGCTTTGGTGATGATTTGGGCAAGAAATTACAAGTCAATTACAAGTTCATCACTTTGCTTGCTATTGATTCTAGATGGCCGGATTGACATCATTGCATGAGCCCATTAGCTTTAGTTTGCTTTGTTTGGGCTTAATTCTATCTTAGATTAGCTTATTTTTAAGATTGGACCTTATTTGGATTGGGCCTTGGTTGACTAAGTCCAATCCTTGTTTAATTATTATGTCTGTATTTCCCTTTCCTAGTTGGGCAAGGAGTAGTTTTTCCCTAGCCCTTATATTTGGACGAAAATTAGGATTTATTTTAGGATTTTGGTTGACCCTATCACTATATAAGGCCACCAATATCTCTTGTAAAAGTGGAAGTCAAGTTAATCAATAAAGTTGAGAGGTTTATACCCATATCGATTTCTTTGGCTTCATTGTTCTAGTTTGAGCAAACTTAGGGTTCTTCAATCTTGTAGAGTCCTAGCAAGCAATTAGGTTGTGATTGCTTAATTGTTTATGAATCTTGTGATCTTGAGAATTCAATTGCAGGTCTAATTGAGTGCCTAAGACCGACGAAAGAGGAGGGATAGCTTTGTGAAGGTCATCGACATACAAGTCTAGGAGTTGAAGAAGTTCAAGTCGACTTTGGTGGATATTCAAAGGTTGGATTTGAATCTAATACAACTGGATTTATATCAATTGGTATTTAGATCATTGGTTGTCATCTTCAATCGGTAAATCTATCCTTCTATACATCATTCATCAAGTTTTCATCCATCAAACTTCATCTTGTTCTTATCGCACCATATAGTTCCAAAAAATTCAGAAACCTTGAAAATTCATAGCCGATTCATCTTACATCTATTTGCTTTGAAATTTCAGATTTGAGTCCCTTATAACTAGTAGTTATATCGAAAAATATAAAAAAAATAAAAAAAAATTTTCGACCAGAAACTTGTGATTTTTGTTCTAGATTCGTTTGAGCTCGGAAAGCTGTGAAATTTGAGCTTTAGACTTATTTTGGTGTGATCTTTCTGGGAAAAATATTGAAAAAAATCAAAAAAATCTGTGCTGTTATCGATATTTTTCAGGAACTAGGGTTCTTAGTTTGGGAAAATTTGGGGATTAGGGTTTTCTTGTGCAATTGATCTAATTAGTTGCAATAACTCTAATTGATTGAGTAATTGAGATCCTTGGGTTGCTTTTGCTGTTAATTGGGATTTGATTTGAAGAATTTCAGGTTACAAACCCTATTGGATTGAAGTGGTACAAATTAGGAGACAAGTGGTACTAGGGTTTATGCTAATCGATTGATATTGTGATTGTGCTTGAATTGAGTTTTTGTGCGGCAACTTTGGAGAAGAATTTCGACATAAGGAGCCTGCATTAAGTGGTTTGGTTTGGTTTAAGATCACTTTTCTTTTGATTCACAAATAACTTTGCTACTAATTGTTTGTTCCTCAAGTAGGTCACGAGAAGAAAGGAGTGCTCTAGGAGTTGCTCTTATTAGGCCTATTGAAGCTAGTAAAAGGCAAATCTTGTGAGATCATTAAGAGAGTAGTGGACCGCCAATCCATAGGACTTGAGTACAAACACGAGAGCACAAGTCAAAGGTATAATCACACACACTTGTGAGGATTTTTACTATTAATCTTTCTTCTTTGTGCAGGTACCATGGAAAATCAACAAGGAAAGCAAAATCTAGAAGTAAACAATAATGCCATGTTAAAACAAATACTTAAACAACTTGGCACCATGTGTATTAGTTTGGGTGATAGGAGAACTTTGAGAGCCTATGTGAAAGGGGAAGTTCATAGGGAGAATTTGTTTCACACTAGGATGTATGCGAATGGGAAGCCTAGTAGTGTGATTATAGATGGGAAGAGTTGTAAAAAGATAGTTAGTGATTACTTGGTGAAAGAGTTACAACTACCTACTTCTAATCATCCTAAACCCTATAGCTTAAGTGGTTTCAATGATAGAGAAGAATTTAGTGTTGACAAACAAGTTTTAGTTTCTCTTTCTTTGGGCAGGTACAAGGGAGATGTTTTGTGTGATGTCTTACCCATGCAAGCATGTCATGTACTACTTGGTCAACCATGGCAATATGACAACAAAGTCCAACATGATGGTGAGACGAACCGATATACTCTCATGTGTGGTAAGAAGCCTTTTACTTTAATTCCTTTATCACTTCAAGATGCCTTAAAAGATGAAATTAAAGTGAGAGATGATTTTGCTAAATTGGATGCTGAATTTAGGGCCAAAGAAAAGAGTAAATTTGAACCTAAAATTGATGATTGTTTTGATGATAAAACAACCTTAGTTGAAAAGAGTGTTTTAGATGTTGTTTGCGATGATACTAAACCTAATTTGAGTGTTGTTTGCAATGACACTAAATCTGTTTTAGATGTTGTTTGCGATGATACTAAACCTAATTTGAGTGTTGTTTGCAATAAAACTAAATCTGTTTTGGATGCTAATTGTGATGAAAACAATTCTGTTTTGGTTGAACATAGCATTAAAAACAATTCTGTTTTGGTTGATTATAACATAGAAAATAATCCTGTTTTGGTTGATAGCATTGAAAATAAATCTGTTTTAGTTGACGAGAAAGAG
Source organism: Corchorus capsularis (assembly GCA_001974805.1). NCBI lineage: Eukaryota > Viridiplantae > Streptophyta > Magnoliopsida > Malvales > Malvaceae > Corchorus > Corchorus capsularis. The sequence continues at coordinate 10,432 of AWWV01007319.1, forward strand.
ATTTCTAAGGAAGTTGTTAAAGAGTGTATGTTAGCTACTAAAAGTGAGATTAAGAGTGCTTTGCATGATAATTCTGATTTGATCTTACCTTTGTTTCGAAATACACTAATGGGTACTAACAACTTGGCTGGAGATATTCCAAGCAATATTGTGTCTCTTTTGAGTAATTTTGTAGGAATTGGAGTTGTTTTGATGCAATGAGAGAAGCCCGTAGTTTACTTTTGTGGGAAAGTTCCTAGTGGATTTCCACCCATTAAAGAGATTGAATTCCATCCATATGTGGTGCAATACAATCAAGATTTGGGTTACTTTGATTGTGGTTTTGTAGGTTCCTGATGCGCCCAAGGCTTATCATGGAAGGAATGATGTGCCAAGGACTTATTATGGACTTGAAGACAAGCATGGAGAGCATGGAAAGGATGATCAAGGGCTGCAAAGAAGATGCCATTAAGATGCCATTTGATCCTTTGAAGATGCCATTAGGTCCGATGACAAGAGCAAGAGCTAAGAGATTCAAGGATGCACTCATGGGCCTTGTTCGAACTCATCTTGAAGACTTGAAGACCATTGAAGTTCAATTGAAGAGCTTTGGTGATGATTTGGGCAAGAAATTACAAGTCAATTACAAGTTCATCACTTTGCTTGCTATTGATTCTAGATGGCCGGATTGACATCATTGCATGAGCCCATTAGCTTTAGTTTGCTTTGTTTGGGCTTAATTCTATCTTAGATTAGCTTATTTTTAAGATTGGACCTTATTTGGATTGGGCCTTGGTTGACTAAGTCCAATCCTTGTTTAATAATGTCTTTATTTCCTTTTCCTAGTTGGGCAAGGACTAGTTTTTCCCTAGCCCTTATATTTGGACGAAAATTAGGATTTATTTTAGGATTTTGGTTGACCCTATCACTATATAAGGCCACCAATATCTCTTGTAAAAGTTAAAGTTGAGTTGATTAATAAAGTTGAGGTTTTACACCCAAATTGATTATCTTAGCTTCATTGTTCTAGTTTGAGCAAACTTAGGGTTCTTCATCTTGTAGAGTCCTAGCAAGCAATTAGGTTGAGATAACTTAGTTGTTTGTGAATCTTGTGATCTTGAGAATTCAATTGCAGGTCTAATTGAGTGCTTAAGGCCGACGAAAGAGGAGAGATAGCTTTGTGAAGATCATCTACATACTCATCTAGAAGTTTGGTGATTCAAGTTGATCTTAGGCGGGTCTCTAAGGTGGATTTGGACCAATTACAACTAGATTCGTATCAATAATGATGCGCCCAAGGCTTATCATGGAAGGAATTATGCGCCTCCATGATAAGCCTTGGGCGCATCAACAAGTTTCACAAACAACCAAGCAATCACAACCTAATTGTTTGCTAGGACTCTACAAGATTGAAGAACCCTAAGTTTGCTCAAACTAGAACAATGAAGCTAAGATAATCAATTTGGGAAAATAATCCTCAACTTTATTAATCAACTCAACTTATGTTTACAAGAGGGGGATGGTCCCTTTATATACTAGTAGGGGACGCATAACCCTTCTCCTAAAACTAAAAGGAAAACATTACATAAAGGAAGGAACAAGGAAATAACCTACTCCTTGTTCTACTAAGGAAAGTAAATAACATTACATAATTAAGCAAGGATTGGACTTAGTCAAACAAGGCCCAACCCAATGTCTTCTAAACTAAATAAATAACTAATCTAAGATAGAATAAAGGCCCATGTAGCCGAATTACACAAAGCTAAACACTAATGCTCATCGATTTCAAAAGGTAAACACCTTGGAATCGATGGGAATAATTCTTGGTGATGTCGACTTCAATGCCTTCCAAATGTTCTTCAATGGACTCTAAACCTCCAAG
>AWWV01007320.1:0-26038 GCA_001974805.1 Corchorus capsularis
TCAAAGAAAATCGGTAACAACCATTTTTTCAGCCATACATGCCATACCATTTCATTTACAAAATTCAAGTTTTCTAATTTCAAATTAATCACAAAGCCCAAGGCATTTCTACAAGCATAGCAGCGCTATCATTTAGCACATTCAACATGTATTTTCATGTGCGTACATACGTACATTCCCAGGCACTATTTGCATTCCATTTAGTACAATATTGCATATTTTCCAGCATGATTACATGGCATTCTCATAGACATTCACATACAATCTTAGCAGCCCGCAATTCAGCATGTACATTTAGTTCAATAACAAGCATCTCAGGCACCATTACATTGTCATTAATTCATTACAGCCTCATCATTTCAATTGGCTTGGTTTCATACACAAAGAAGCTAAATACTTAAGTTCATTTGTTTTCCTATCCATAATTAACACTGCATTTAGCAACAGAAAATTCACTCCAAAAGCAATTACACAAAATTTCGATACAGCAATAAAGGGTTTCATTTCGGTATACCTGTTAAGATCCATTAGTGAAGAAGTCAACACAAGAGGCTATCGCTAACGTGGCGGGTTCTAGTTGGTCCCAAAGTCCATTCATCTTGTCTCATTCGCCAGCTCATCCCTAATAGGGGCATCTGCAAACAAAAGGAAAGGGGAAGGAATTCACGTGAACAGCCAGAAAAACAAAATAAGAACAATACAAACAAAAAGAGAGAGGCATTAAAAAAATCGTACCTTGCAGTACCCTGGCAGGGCTCTCACACGCTTGAAGAAAGTGGACAAAAGGAGAGAACCTGAAATTAGAGAGAAGGGGTTAAAAAGGGAAAAACGAATAGAATTTTGGAGGACCATTAGATTGAAGGAAATCGACGGTGCTAAGGAAGAGCTCAAGGGCCTTATGAACACCATTTTTTTTCACAGAAGGGGGGAGTTTTTACGAAAAAAGAAAGGGTAGCTACGGTTTTGCTCTAAAAAAATTTAGGGTTCATCTTCTTGACCCATCGTTTTCTCCTGACTCTTTTTTTTCTGAAAATTAAAAAAAAAACAAAACAAAACAGAAACAAACGGCGGTAAAACTTGATTGAAGGGCTTACCTAGCTGGGATTTTTGTCCTCGCCGTGAAGGGAACCTCAAGTTTCTGTTTGTTTCTCTGCTTTGAATCTTGGCTCAAAAAGCTTACTGTTGTCGGGTTATCTAAGTTTGCTGTCCTAGATCCCGTCCTTGAAAAAGAAAGGTGTTTACTTCTGTTGTTTGGGGTGGGGTAGGCGACGAAGAGTGGGTTCTGTTGCTGGCTCAAGTGAAAGGGGATTAGGGTTTGAAGGAGTTAGAGGAAGAAAAAGGGGAAAGGGAAAGTAACAGAGTACGACGTAGGGTTTTAAGAGGTAGGTTTCGGACCCTTTAATTTAATCTTTTATTTTTCCTTAATTAAGTTCAGTAGTTTATATTTTAATTCACATAGGGACTGAAAATTGCTGGAGTGTTTATTTATACCCTTAAAAGTGTTGATTTGGTTCGATGGGATCCTGTGTTTTATCGTATTGTTCAATTGGATCCCCTGTTGAGTAGTCTTGCACCAAAAAATAATGAGTTCTTTGTTAAAGTTGAGATTTTTATGGGTGTAGGGTAATAAAAATTTAATCTTTAGTTCTAATTCTGATAAATTGGTGATAAAGGACTAATCTTTAATCTAAAAGACTCTCATTTTGATAGACTGTTAATAAAAGCTAAGCCTTTAGATTAAAAGACTCTACTTTTAATAAAGGATTAACCTTAGAACTAAAAGATGGAGCTTTGGTTTGATAAAATGACCACCTTTAAATAAAGATTAGGATTTTTACAAACTAGTTAGTGAATAAGATGACATCTTGGAGCATAAATTGAGATTTCAAGCAAATTGGTAAAAAAAAAGAGATTAAAGCTATAAGTAACTTAAGTAAAAATGTCACCTTTGAATAAAAGTTTGAACTTTTAGGCAATTAGCAAGTAAATTGATTAGCTTTTGAAAAATAAATGTTTGGAAGGCTAGATTAAATTAAGATGAGATTAAATTAAATTTAGGACTCAAGTATATGTTAATTAAGTTTTTTAACTTGTACTTGGGCCTTGAATTTGTTGTTGGGTCTTCAAATGGTTTAGATGGACCTAGTCAAATCTTTGTAATAGATTCAATTAATGTGCTTATTTATTTGGTTTTTGTTTTATTACTTTTTGGGCCTTCATACTTGTTTATGTGAAACCCATTCCACGTGTAATTGGGTTATGTTGACATGTTTGGATTTCCTTTATGTTTGAGCCTTGTACTTGGTCAATTTTGAGCTTAGAAGTCTAGCTATCTTAATCCGGCCTAAGCTTAAATAAGATTAAGGCTTAGAATTTAGGAATAGTTGCATGTGCATCCATATTTAAATTCCATGATTGTATTGTTGTTGCTATGTTCATAAGACTAAATTAAAATGACTCTCGTGAAGGGAAAGGAGGGCGACTCATTCATGCGTGTCTGAGTTTGCTTGACTTCTCCTGGAGGCTTGGAAATTTCCGGAGGTCGTTTACCATTTATTGGGAGGCGGCCGAAGGTGTTCCTCGTATAATTAATGGGTAATTAAGTTTAAAAGGAATTTCATGCATCATATGCATCCACGCATTCAAGAATCTGGTATGTTAATAAATTAAGAATTATTAAAGAGAAATCTAAAAGAAGGAAAAAAAAAGAAATGGGATCAGTCAGAAAAGTAAAAAGGGGTAATCAGTAATTAAGTAAAAAGAGATTAATCAGAGTTAAGGTAATAGTAATCAGTAAATCAGTAATTAAGTAAAAAGAGATTAATCAGAGACAAGGTAATAGTAATCAGTAAACCAGTAATTAAGTAGAAAGAGATTAATCAGAGTTAAGGTAATAGTAATCAGTAAATCAATAATTAAGTAAAAAGAGATTAATCAGAGTTAAGGTAATAGTAATCAGTAAATCAGTAATTAAGTAAAAAGAGATTAATCAGAGACAAGGTAATAGTAATCAGTAAATCAGTAATTAAGTAAAAAGAGATTAATCAGAGACAAGGTAATAGTAATCAGTAAATCGGTAATTAAGTAAAAAGAGATTAATCAGAGACAAGGTAATAGTAATCAGTAAATCAGTAATTAAGTAAAAAGAGATTAATCAGAGACAAGGTAATAGTAATCAGTAAATCAGTAATTAAGTAAAAAGAGATTAATCAGAGTCAAGGTAATAGTAATCAGTAAATCAGTAATCAGGTAAAAAGATAGTAATCAGTAAATTGATTAATCAGTAATTAAAGAGTCTAGGTAAAAATAGTAATCAGTAAATCGATAATTAAGAGTTAAAATGTTCAATAATTAAGAGTTGAGTGGTTAATTAGTAAATTGATGATCAAAAAGGGAGTAAAATTAGTAATCAGTAATTAAGAAAGGAAGCAAAAGGGACTAATAAGTAAGTTAAAAAGAGATTGATAATTAAAGTGGTAATTGAGATTCAAAGTAGGAGAGCAGAAGAATAACATGCAATCAGTAAAAAGTAAAAACGTATCTGAAAAGGTAAAATGGTAATCAACAAGAGCAAAATAGTAGTCAGTAAAAAGTGAATGGTTAATCAGTAAGAAGTAAAAAGGTAATCAGTAAAAAAGCAAAAGGCAACCAGTAAAAAGTAAAAGAGTAATCATTAAAAAAGGAGCAGAAAATAGTAATCAGTAAAAGAGTAAAATGGTAATCAGTAAAAAGTAAGAAGGTAATCAACAAGAGTAAAATAGTAATCAGTACGAAGTAAAGAATAATCAGTAATTCAGTAAAAGGTGAGTAAAAAGAAAAGTAAAGCATGAAAAAGGTAAAGAATGATAGTCAAACAAGGAAAATGAATAAAAGAATAAAAGTCAGTTTTAAGAAAGAATAATAAAAAAAAAGAGTTTAAAGGCATGAAAATATTCAAGAATAGTAGCAACCGATAATAGAAACCCATAATTAAGTCTAAACTAGTCAGTGCCGTCTTTTGACGGGCGTCGTGGGGGTGCTAATCCTTCCCCACGCGTACCCGACTCCCGAACCTTTAGGACTCTGGTTAGAAGATCGTTTATTAGGTTTAGTGTTACCTTCGCCAAGCTTAGGTTAACATTAGCCTTAATAATCTGATAGGTGGCTAATCACACCTAGGTTAAAAAAGATTAGTGATGACTCCCATAAGATTTCAGAAGTAGTTTCCCCCCCTAAGTTTTAGTTCTTAAGTCGTTCAGCGGAAATGTCCGGAGACCCCGGACCCGGACGTTGCAACAGCTTGGCGACTCCGCTGGGGACTGGTTAGAGAGCCAAACTGAATGCTAGTTTAGAGTTGATTAGGGTTTCTAGATTTGGTTGTTTGCCTGCATTTTCTTGTTATTTCGTGCCTGTTTATTATTGTTTATTCTTGCATATCTTTGTGTTTTTTATGCTTATATGCTTTCATATTCTTGTATATATTCTGCCTAACTTATCATGCATTGTTTCTCTTCTTGGGGGTAGTTTAGTAATTTGGGTTAGGAATTGTTGGTAAAAGGTTTGTATGTTCCTTCACACGTGCACTAAAAATTTGCATTTTGCATGAGCTTATAACGGAGCTCTATCCCTTTAGGAGGAAGTAAAGTAGCTAAACCTTCCTGTGACAATCGTCTCTGTGCGGGTTTTGCCAAATACTTCCACTCAGTCTGGACCTTACTAGCCTAGAGTGGGCGACAGTAAGGGCGGACTGGGAACCTCTATAACCAGTGAGAAACCTCACCCAGCATATAGGCACCTTGAGAGACATCCAGCCTAGGTAGAGCCAATCCCAAAAGGATAAACCTTAGTACACAAAAAGGAACGTCTCTTACCTTTATCAACTGTTTTCCTGTTATAAACAGACTGTAGAACAAGGTGATTACATCACCTTTCATAATCAGACTACCTGCCCTATTAAGCCGTGCGGCTTAAGATTTTTAAAAATATATGAAAATGTTTTTCATAAACATGTAAGGGCGAATGCTTTTAAATCATTAGTCTTATATGGCATTTTATCTTATTCATTGGAATCTAACTATCTCTTTTGTTTTCTTCCTTTCTTTTCTCCTTCTTTCTCTTTCCTTTTGCATTTTTGCATCATCTGTAGGTCATTCATCACAGTAATAGATAGATAAGAAATGGAGGACGACGAGTGTTTGCCACCAGAGGGTCGAGTTAGCCATCCGCGTCGGGTTGAAAAGTACCACCAGGAGGAGAGGGCACGGAATGGGGATAACCTATCAGAGGGATTTCAGTCTGAGTTACCGGAACAAGTGAATCTGAATTTACAACAGAATGATCTTCTCCCGCTAAGAGACTTGTGGAAGTTGGTCGGGAAGGATGGTGAGTCATATATTAAAAAGAAGTATGGTGACTTAAGGCCCCTCCTTTATATTGCCGTAGATGAAGGGGCAATACGGGGAATAGTCCAATACTGGGATAGGTCTTACAGATGCTTCACCTTCAACGAGGTAGACATGGTACCCACTTTAGAGGAGTATGCCCAGTTGTTGAAGTTGCCAGATTTGGATGAGGACACTAGGGTTTTCATGAAGGCAGATAAATCCTCTACTAAGAATAAGCTGATTCAACTCATGCGATTTAAAGATTCCCAGTACAGGTGTTATCTAAGGGAAAAAGGACTTTCCCATGGGTTTGATGCAGATTCCTTGATGGATTTTGTAAGGAAGCATCCGGGAGAAGAAAGAGGAAGGGATATATTGGCGCTCTTGATATACTCGCTAGTTCTATTCCCAAAAGCGGTGGGCCATGTGGAGGAGAATGTAGTTTACTTGATCGACTGTGTCAAGAAGGGATATAACCCAGTGCCTACAATCTTAGCTGAAACCATTAGGTCACTGAATCACTGCCGACAGAAAGGGCATGGAAGGTTCCACGGATGTGCACAACTCCTAACTGTTTGGTTCTCAAGTCACATTAAGCGCCTGGACAAACAGAGTGAGCGTATGCTGTGGAGAGGAAATGACCCGTTTTGGTTTTATATGGGTAGAGAGGATCTGGTAAGGAAGTCTAAAGTAGAATGGGTCAACTACCTTTGGACACTCACATCGGAACAAGTGGAGTGGGTAGCGCTTTGGTTCGATAGGAGGAATATGATATACCGGTGTGGTAATCGCCTGTGGGTGCCTTTGTTCGGATTATGGGGAGTGGTGAGCTATGCGCCAGTGCTAGTGCTGAGACAGTATGGGACAAAACAATTCGTGCCTGGGACTCATGGCCTGAATGAGACAAACTTTGACTATGGAGATCCGAATTCAAGGGAAAAATGTGAGTAATTGTGGAAAATAATGAGGGAATTGCGAACTATACAGAGGTTTCGCCCAACCTACAATGCAACACCAGAATACCTTGAGTGGCATCGCCAACGGATCAAGGATATCCATGTGCCACCCCCCACCAACCTCGAAGCTAGACTGGGGAGGGACATGGAGGACATTTTGGAAACTTTGAAGATCAGATTGCAAAGAGCAAAGGATGGTAGTGAGGCACGGCGTTTAGAGGAAGAATGCCAGAGACTTCAATTGGAAAAAGAAAAAGTTGAGAGAGAGAAGGAGGAGATGGAGGCTAAATGCCAAGAAGCAATGGATAAAGCTGATTATGAGAGGAGGCAGAAAGAAAAGATGGTGGCCAAGAATCAAAAACTCCAAGGAGACCTTAAGGAAGAGAAGAAAGATTATGTTAAGCTGGCAAAGAGGAACATCGCCAACAAAGACACAACAAAGTTTTTTAGAGGAAGGTTAGAGACAGTCAAGGCAGAAAAGGATAGAGAAGATGATAGACGAGTGCAGGTGTTGAACCGCAATCTGAAGAGACTTAGGGAAGAGAATGAAAGATTTCAAAATGCTTGGGAAGTAGAAAAAGTTAGAGTTGGGGTTGTAGAAACTTCGAAGGCTACTTTAGAGACAAATTTGGCATTTCTGTGAAGGGCCGCTCAAATCAACAAAATAGAATATGAAGAGATAACAAAGAACCTCAAGAGTTTGGAAGAGGAGTATTGGAAGGTCAATGCAGAATGCAACACGCTGTAACATGAGAAAGATTCCCAAAACAGGGCTTATGAAGAAAGATGTGAGCAACTTCGTTTCTTGCTGGGGAGTATCAAGACAAGATTGCTCCAGGTGGAAGATTTAAGGGACCGAGCTAGGAACGTCAGGCCAAGTATAGCCCCATATGAAGGCCGTTTGCAACCCCTGGCAGAGTATCTAGACAGCACAGTTAAGGAATGCAACGATGTTCTTTGCTATTTCAGGAGATTTGTGGGAAAATAGTATGTAATAAAGTAGTTAGTAGTATTTTCAGACAATGTGTTATCCAGTTTCATTCAGTAGTTGGTGGTATTCTCAGACAATGTGTTTAATTATATTATTATTCAGTACTTGTATTCGGAGTTTATGGTATTATTCAGCAGTGGATGCTATTTTCAGACTATGTGTTTAATTGTGTACTCGAAGTCTATGGTATTATTCAGCAGTGGATGATGTGTCCAGACTATGTGTTTAATTATGGATGTCATTACTCAGTACAAATATTCGGAGCTTATGGTATTATTCAGTGGTTGGTGGAGTGGATTCTTCAGAACAGTTGATCTGTATCCGAGTTCTTCAGTCTAATTCAGTATCTTTCTTATCTATCCATTAGATGTGATGAATGAGTAGGATCATGCATCATTTTCGCATAGCATAGCATCATGAATATTAAATCTACTTCACATGTTAAGTAAAAGATAATAACAATCTGTGACCTTTAATTCAGGAAAGTGTCAAGATAGCACCCAGAAAACAGTATCAGCCTACTCGACGATACAACACTAGGTCTAGAACTAGGAGGATGGAAGATCAGAGTATAGAAATTCAGCAATTGAAGGAGGAATTGGCACGCCGAGAGGAAGAGGTGAAACGCCGGGAAGAAGCTATGAATGCTCAAATGGAGCAAATGAGGGGTATGTTAACACAACTGATGAAGGGGAAAGGTCTGACGGAAGATACTCAGAATATGGAAGATCCGATGGGAGGAATGCCCGTAGCAAGTGCAGGGGCAACTGGAACAGAGAACGAGAATACCAATCCTTTTGCATTCCCTCCAGCATCTGGTAGCTCACCATTTGTTTTCTCATCACTAACGGGAGCGGCGACTAGGCCTACGGTGTCTGATACTGCAACGTCTAGCGGCATGCAATTTGCTTTCCCACTACTGGCCAGACCTGCTGTTTCTAATACCTCAACGTTTAGCGGAGCACAGTTTGCCTTCCCACCACAATCAGGGATGTACTCTGGGACTTCTAATTCACTTCCGCTCAAATCTGTCGCTGCACCTGCGTCAGCACAGCAAGACTACTCATATCTGTTTTCACCTAGGAAAGCTGCTACTGGGTTTACGGACTTAATAAATGAAGATAACTCGAAAAAAGGGGCCGAAGAGGAAAAGTTTTGGCAGAAGATTGAAGGCCGAATAGAAGACAGACTAAGGAGCGTGGATGGAATCCAGGACTATGGAATCCCCAATATCACAAGCACTGCTGTGGCAAAAGGGGTAGTCATCCCCCAGAAATTCAAAATGCCAGATTTTGAAAAGTACGATGGAACAAAAAACCCTAAAGACCACGTGCTCAGTTTTTCAGAACAAGATGAGACCCTTTTCCACTGATGATAAGTTCCTGATGTACAACTTCATGTTTATCTTGACCGGTTCGGCAATTACTTGGAACAATCAACTGGATCCGAAAAACATTCAGAGTTGGGGCGACATGACCAAAGCCTTTTTAGCACATTTTAGGTATCTGATGGAGTTGGCACCCACTAGAGATACTCTGACAAATATGTCAAGGAAGCCTGATGAATCGCTGACGACTTATGGGCAGCGTTTCAGAGAAGTAGCCTTGTTAGTGCCCGGACTCCCGGAAAGGGAGGTGAACTCTTTATTCCTGAGAACCCTGCCTAAGGAGTATTTTAAGACCTTACTCCCAAAGATCACAAAGTCATTCTCAAGTTTAATTGTAATTGGGGAAGCTATGGAAGTTGCGCTTAAGGTGGGGTATTTAGATGAGCTGGGGGATCATGCTAAGAAAGGACAAAAGAGGAAGGAAGGGGAAGTACATTTAGTGGGGGAAACAGAGTACAGAACTAGGAATCAGGGACAACAGTATTACCCGAGGAATTATGGGTACAATTATCGACCCCGAGGATACTACCAGTACCAGACCAACCCCTATTACACTCAGCACCCTGGGGATGTCAGTGCTGTTGGTGGTACGCCGTTTCAACCAAGGCCCCAGAACCAACGTCCAAGTGCGCCTTTGGTAATTCAACAAAAGAGTCCAACAAATGCAAGAACACCAATTGATCCAATCCCGTATACATATACAGAACTTCTCCGACAGTTATTACAACAGAATTTATTGCAAAGGCTGCCATTCTCGCAGCCCATGCCAAATCCAGGAGCTTGGTATGACCGCAATGCCCATTGTGACTACCATTCGGGAACTGAGGGGCACTCTACTGAAAATTGCTGGAGGTTGAAACTCGCTGTACAAGAGTTGGTAAAATCAGGGAAATTGAGCTTTGCAAATGCGGCACCGGCTAATCCGTTACCTAACCACGGTAGGAATCAGGTGGGTGTGATTGAGAAAGGCGAAACAGCCAAAAGACGAATTCAGGAAGTGGTCACTCCGATGGAAACAGTCTACAAAGCTTTAGTGAAGGCAGATATGATAGTCCCGGGAGAATTTGGGGAAGCTGAGATGAATGAGGTATGCCCATATCACGGTTCGGGGCACGGGATTCATGATTGCTGCAATTTCAAGGAGAAAGTTCAGAGCTTGATGGATGAGGGAAGGATGGAATTCTATGTGGAAAGAAAGGAAAAAAAGGTTGATGTTATTATTGAAGAGCATGTACAACCCTTCATACCAGCTCCGCTTAAGGTCAAGCCTCAACCTTTTGTACCAAGGCCACCAACAGTTTTACCAGCCCATATGCAAAAGCCAGTAGCATCTGTAGTTGTGAAACCCCCACAACCTTTTCCATACACAGATAGTCGCCAAGTGCCATGGAAGTATGATCTCAATGTGACTACATCACCCGGGGAAAGCAGTTCGGCTAATGTGTCGGGTGTGGGAAGAATGACTGGAAGTGGAAGGGTATATTCGCCAGAGATGTCAGAATCAGCTCAGAAGAGGAAGGATGAGGCTATGGTTCCAGAAACCGGAGTAAGAGATTTAGGGGAAGTGGCTAGACCAAGGGAAGAAATTGTTGAGAAGCCAGTGACAGAACATGAAGAATGTGAGTTTTTAAAGATCATTAAGCAGAGTGAGTACCGTGTAATTGAACAGTTGAACAAGTTACCTGCTAGGATTTCTATTCTCAGTTTGTTATTGAACTTAGAAGCACACCGGAAGGCATTATTGAAAGTGTTGAACCAGTCTTATGTATCCCAGAACATCAGTGTCGCCGACTTGGATCACATGGCAGGCAACATATCGGCACACGGATTCATTGCCTTTGCGGAGAAGGATATTCCGAAAGGAATGAGGAACATCATAAAGGCGTTGCATATCACAGTCAGGTGCCAAAATGTGAGCATGGGCAATGTTCTGATTGATAATGGTTCAGCTCTGAATATCTTACCCCTCAAAATGTTGAAGAGGTTGCCGGTGGATGAGGCCTGCATTCAAACCAATCATCTGATTGTGAAAGCATTTGATGGTACTAGGAGGAGTGTTATAGGAGAAGTGGAGATAACCATTGAAGTGTGAGGGGTGCCTTTTGCCCTAGTGTTTCAAGTACTGGATATACAACATCCATCCTATTCTTGCTTATTGGGAAGGCCATGGATACATTAAGCAGGGGCTGTTCTATCAACCTTACATCAGGTGGTGAAGTTTCTTACTCCTGAGAAGTTTGTGGAAGTCAAAGGGAAGAGGACTTTGTGGTGGCCAGTGCATCAGGATTCTCTTATGTTGAACCACCGGAAGGGTCGTATGAATGTTCCTTCAGGGCCTTTGAAGTTGCAGAAACTATTCCGATGAGCATGATGGACTACTCTGTTATGAGCATCAGGTTTATGATGAAGAGGGGATTCAAAGAAGGAAAAGGTTTGGGAATGGACTTACAAGGCATTACACAAGCTGTTGAAGTACCCACCCATGAGGGCCCCTTTGGTTTGGGATTTAAACCAACTGCTAAGGATTGGGCAGAAGCTAAAGAAAAGATGAAACTCAGAAGGTTGGCCAGGATGGGGCATGAAGTGGAAGAGAAGAAAATGAGGTTCCCGCCTTTGTATGAGACCTTCAAGTCAGCTGGTTGGGTCAACAATGCTGCATCAGAAGGAGAGTCAGGGATTGAGGAAAAGCTGCAGAATCTGGACATCAATGCTGTTACTGATGATACTCTGGAAGAACAAGATTGCCCTTGGATTCGTGAGATAGCTCCAGGAGAAGTTCTGAACAACTGGGTTGAATATGAAAGAACTATCTTTGTTGATGATTCAGAAATGTAATTAATCTTTTATCTTAAGTACTAATACCACCTCAAGAATGTCTATGACAATACCATGTTTAAATTTTCCATGCAAAATATTAAACTATTTTATGTTCACTGTTTTCTTAAAGTAATGAAATGAAATACACTCCAGAAGTTTTATCCATATATTTTTCATCTTTATTTTACATATTCATTATCATTCATTCATTTATTACTAGTTATATATATTCTTTCCTTGGTATATATATTTTGTTGCTTTATTTCTCAGGCCGACTGACGATGAATGCAAAGACGCTCATGAGGAGCCGGGGTTCGATTTCGAAAAACCAGTTTTCGCCGACGAACCTGACGATGAAGACACTGAGGACCAGGCCTTACCCCCAGACCTTTTGAGATTGGTAGAACAGGAGGAAAAGCAGATATTGCCACATAAGGAACCCATTGAGTTGATTAATGTAATACATATTTTTGTCCTATATCCTTTAATTTGAATTAATTCATTTCTTATTTGGCATTAGGGTTGCCCAGGGGCATTTTGGTCATTTTCTACATTTAGGGGGCATTTTGGTCATTTTCACATCTAGGGGCATTTAGGTCATTTTTTGCATTTAGGGGTGTCTTGGGTCATTTTAAGTTCACTTTTAATTCAGATTAGTTAATTCATTTTAGTTATCAAGATTGAATTGAAAATAACCATCTTAATATGTACTTTTGGAATTTTTGCATATTTTTCATTTAGTTTTGTTGCACTTTAATCATATAGCTTAATCACTTTTAGTAATAGATTTAGTTTTCGATTGTGATTCTCATATTCATTTTTAAGTATGTCCCATCTACTTTCCCTTTCCCATTAGTCATACTAGCCATTAACCATATTAGTTGTTAATCATATTAGTTATATTAAAGGCCATTTCACGAAACATGCATTGGCATTTGTTAATCAGATTCAGTCTCAAATATATTCTAAAAGGGAAATTATTCATGGCATACTGGACCATTTCATGTAATTAGCCTTTATTTATTTAAATACATTTGCATAAGCAAAAAATACAAAAAAATAGTAGAAATAAGAAGTGTGTTTACATTCACTATTCTCTCTAGTTTTTGTTTACAATTACAGGTTTTTTAGGCTACAACATAAAGGGTATTTCTCATTGGAATCATCCTTGTGTCTCTCCTTTCTTCTCCATTTGGCACATGAAGAAACTGCACTACCCTCATTGGAGTCGATCTCAAATGCCTTCGTTCGATTTGGACCTTGCAAGGAAAAGAAGAAAAATGCAAAGTACAAGAAATGTTCCCCAAGGTCAACACTACCAGTAAGTGTACACGTATAGGCTTGGGGGAAAAGAGCTTACTGTCGGCAACATAGAGCACAAAGGTTGAGGTGAGGCCTCACCCTTGAGATGCCGTTGAAGCCATAAAGAAACATGAGGGCAAATACGTTAGAAGCTGACATGAGAAAAAAAAAAGAGGGGAAAAACAAACATGTTTGAGGGCAATTTAAGAGCTAAGATCAAAGGTCAAAAATAACTTGAAGACAAGAACATTTCAGACAGGGTGCCAAGATAAGCAGAGGATTCCAACAGTGATTAAGCAACACAAGCGGAGTGGAGGCGGCACTATATAGTGCAATGCAACAGCCCACGAGCAACAAACAATTTCTTGAAATCAACAGGCCCATGTTTAAGCCTCAATTTATACCAGCAAGCATCGCGAAAATAGACATCAGACGCATATGAACTTACCCAGAAATCATCCTATAAAATTCAAAAAAAAAAAAAGAACATACATCTTTGCATTAAAGCAGTCCATTTTGCATAATATAGATAGCATGTTCATCACCAAAAAGAACCCACATGGGATTTAGGCATTTCAAGCATTACATCGCATCCACTAACATTTATCAAAATCCCAAAACAGAACAGCATTACTACTCAAATATACACACTGCATTCACACTTTCAAAATGGCCACATATTCAATTTAGTTCATGGCATTGCATAACCATAATAAGGCCTCCATCAAACACGAACTACATTAATATAGTGAGCACCGAGAAAGCAGTATACACCTTTAGTTCAATAGACAAGCATGCCATAGCCAAAAGAAAATTCGAAATAGGCAAAGTGAATCACAAATACAGCATTCATTGTAATAGAGTGGTATTCATTCATTCCCAAAATAATACTCAGCAGAAGAACACAAGGAGACAGGGCAAATGGACAAGAGCTTTTGAAATTACACTAGCTAGGTTACCAGATTGCCAATCATGGAAAAGTCAAGGCAAGGAGCCATCGCTGAGGTGGCAGACTCTGAGTGGGCACCAAACATCTTCCCCTTCTGTCTAAAATGATCCAGCTGGACACACTACAAAACAACTCACGTGAGGGAGAATTAGGCTAGATTAAAATCAAACAAATCGGAATTAAGAAAATTGCTGGGAAGAGAGTAGAAGACCGTACATATCACATGTACTCTCTAATGCACCCTCAAATGCCACCTGTATACAGGACAAACTCATTAATTGATTCCTAAAAAAACCCTGTAGCACTCGTCTAAAAGAAAATTCCAGGAAACCGAAAGGAGGGTTACAAAAGGAAAAAGAAAAGGGTTTTTTCCAAGCCCTTTGATCAAAAGGAGGAGAGGGCTAATCAACGGCAGGGGGCAAAAAATTGGAGGCTTTATAAGCTTCATTTTCTGTAAAAAGGAGGAGGCACAATTTTCGGAAATGAGATCTCTGTTCTAGGGTTTTAGTGAAAAAACTAGGGTTCTTCTAAAAGGTCTGGGTTTCTGGGTCGAAATTGCTACAAAAACAGAAAATATACTCAAGTTAGGAAAAAGATAATACCTTTTTCGTTTGTGTCCTCCGATTCATGTCTTTTTATTATCTTCCAGAGGATTGAGAGTCGAGATTTCTGTTTTCGAAGAGAAAGGTTCGAGCTTTGGGGTTGATAGGAGTCCGTTTAGGGTGCCTGTAGCGGTGAGAGAGGCGGCGTTGGTGAGTTGGGATTTGGGGAATCGGAGTTGCAGCGCCTTAGCCTGTTAGGGTTGGAGAAGCAGTGGAGAGAGAAGAGGAATTCGAAAGGAGAAGAAAGAAAGAAGGTTCGGTTTTTTTTTTGGCTTTGGTTAAGTTAAGCTTTGCCTATTTTATTCCCTGTTGATTCATTATTAATATGCTGTATATTTGGTTGCGGGCCTGGGTTGTTTGGGTCATGAATCTTGGACCATTTGTCTGGTTCATGTGTTTTGGGTCCATGGCAGTTAGGTCTAAACAAGTATAACTAATAAAAATAATCTTGGTGTTAGAAATTAAAATTGTAGTTTAAAATTTGGACTTTGATGAGTAAAATAGTTCTCTAACTGATAATACCTAATAGAAATGTAATCTTGATAGCAAAGGTTAGGTCTTTAGTCTAAAGTTTAGATTTTTTTTGAGTCTATGGAGGGTAAAGTTTGGGTCTTTGGCAAATAAAAATTAAATCTTTATGTAGTAAGGGTTGAGTTCTAGTGATTTTAATCATAAAAATTAAATCTTTATGTAGTAAGGGTTGAGTTCTAGTGATTTTAATCATAAAAATTAAATCTTTATGTAGTAAGAGTTGAGTTTAGTAATTTTAAACAATAAAAATTGAATATTGATAGTCTTGAGGATAAAGACGGGATCTTTAAATATGGAGATTTAGGTTATTTTGGAAAATGATATTGGAAAATTAAGGCTTAAAGTTGGCCATTAGAATAGAAAATAAAGGTGGGGTAATCATACTAATCCTTCTTAGAGTAGTGAATGGCTAAGTATTAAGAATTTGGTAATCGAGATTCATCCAAACCTTTGAATGCTAGTATTTGTTTAGGTTATAGCTTTAGGCAATATTTGGATGTTGTTTATGATAATTATTCTTTACTTTTGATGGGCCTTTTCAACATTTACACTTGGGCTTTAGTTTATTATATAGCTTGGGCCTGTAGGGCTTCCTTGATCGGGCCTAACACTTAGCCAATAATTTTGGCTTAAATTTGCATACCCTAGTTTTAGTATTGGGCTTTAATAAAATAAATTTGAATATAAGGAGTGATAAGGTTCATGTGCATCCATGTTTATTTTTTTCTTTACTATTATTATCATACCTTGTCATTTGAGAATAATAAATTGGACCCGATGATGGAACGATCAATTGGGACTCTGACAATTCTTGTCAGTCTCAATTTGGGTTTCCTAGGCTTGGAGCATCCAGATGGGGGTTTTAGACAGTATGAGTGGCGGGTCCTCAAATGGTGTTCCTCGTATAATTATTTGGTAAAAATGCACTTAACTGGAAAAACATGCATCATATGCATCCATGCACTAAAAGTCTAGTATCCCAACCAAATTAAGAGTCAAAGTGATAGTAATCAGTAAAATTGATAATTAAGAGCCAAAGTAATAGTAATCAATAAAAATGATAATTAAGAGTCAAAGCAATAGTAATAAGTAAAATTGATAATTAAGAGTCAAAGTAAGAATAATCAGTAAAATTGATAATAAAGAGTCAAGGTAAAAATAGTAATCAGTAAATCAGTAATTAAGGATCAAGGGATTAATCAGTAAATTGATACTTAAGGGAGAGAGTAAAAGAGTAATCAGTAATTAAAAAAGGAAGTGAAAAGATTAATCAGTAATTAAGAAAGGAAGTAAAAAGGACTAATCAGTAAATTAATAACTAAGAAGGGATTAATCAGTAAAATTGGTAATTAAGAGTCAAAGTAAGAGAGGTAATTAGAGAAATATAATAGTTAAGAGTAAAAGAAGTAATTTGCAAACTAGAGTAATCAGCAAAGAAAAACGCTAAGGAGTAAAAAGCAATTAGTAAAGAGTCATATGGTAAAAAGTAAGCTAAGAGTAATCAGTAAAAAGGTAAAAGTAATCCGTAAAGAGTAATCAGTAAAGAGTAATCAGTAAAAGGTAAAAATGGCAAAGAGTAGTAAAAAAGTAATCAGGTAAAAGTAATCAGTAAGAAGGTCAAAAATGGTATCAAGTGAAATATGGTATTGAGTAAGAAGGTCAAAAAATGGTGTAGAGTAAAAAATGGTATTAAGTAAAGGAGTAAAGAATGGTATTAATTAAAAATGGTGTTAAGTAAAAGGGTCAAAAATGGTATCCAGTAAGAGATGGTATTAAACAAAAATGGTATTAAGTAAAAGAGTAAGAAAAATGGTAAAAGTAAAAATGATAGAAGTAGCAAAAGTAAAAATGGTAATCAGTAAGAAGAGGATAATTAGTAAAAAATGGTAGTTAATAAAAAGGAGAGAAAAGTATGTTAGTTAATAATTTAGTATAAAAGAGTCAAATGGCATGAATATACTTAAAAATAGAAAACAACCAAATATGGGAACCCATAGTTAAGTCTAGATTAGTCAGTGCCGTCTTTTGATGGACGTCGTGGGGGTGCTAATCCTTCCCCACACTTACCCGACTCCCAAATTTTTAGGACTCTGCTTAGAAGACCGTTTATTAGGTTTAGTGCTATCTTCGCCAAGTTAAGGTTAACATTGGGCTTAATAATCTGATAGGTGGCTAATCACACCTAGGTTAAAAAAGATTAGTGGCGACTCCCTTAGGTTTTTAAGTTCTTAAAGTCGTTAAACGGTAGGGTTCGGACCCCGGACCCGAACGTTGCGACAATTAATTTGGGGACAGAAGAAGAACCAAACGAGGTTAAAATTGGTACTACTTTGTCAGGAAAAGAAAAACAAGAGCTGGTAGATCTCTTGAAAGAGTATGTGGATGTGTTCGCATGGTCGTACCAAGATATCCCAGGTTTAGATCCAGAAGTTGCGGTACATCGATTGCCCATCAGATCGGAATATAAGCCGGTCCAGTAGAAACTGAGAAGAACGAAGCCAGATATGTTATTAAAAATTAAAGAAGAAGTCAAGAAGCAGCTGGATGCATGATTCTTGGAAGAGGCCAAATACCCAGAATAGCAGGCAAATATAGTCCCAGTACCAAAGAAGGATGGAAAAGTAAGGATGTGTGTGGACTATCGGGACCTGAATCGAGCTAGCCCGAAGGACAATTTCCCTTTGCCACATATTGATGTTCTAGTAGACAACACCGCTGGGTATTCTTTATTTTCTTTCATGGACGGATTTTCTGGATACAATCAGATCAAGATGGCGCCAGAGGACAGAGAAAAGACTGCGTTTTTCACGGCCTGGGGGTATTCTGTTATAAAGTTATGCCGTTTGGATTAAAGAATGCCGGGGCAACGTATCAAAGAGCCATGGTGAACCTTTTCCATGATATGATGCACAAGGAGATTGAAGTATATGTTGATGATATGATTGCTAAAGCTCGGTCGGTGGAAGAGCATTTGTTGAATTTGAGAAAGCTCTTTGAAAGACTTCGAGAGTTCCAGCTGAAACTCAACCCGTCAAAATGTACTTTTGGAGCCACTTCAGGGAAGTTGCTTGGATTCGTAGTCAGTGAGAGAGGGATTGAAGTAGATCTAGATAAAGTAAAAGCCATTCAAAATTTGCCCCCGCTAAAGAATCAAAAAGAGGTTAGAGGATTTTTGGGTAGGTTGAATTACATTGCTCGCTTCATTTCCCAGCTGACAGCAAAATGTGATCCAATCTTTAAGTTGCTCAAGAAGAAAAATCCAGGAGAGTGGGATGAGGATTGTCAAGCTGCTTTCGATAAGGTTAAGGAATATCTATCCAACCCACCAGTGTTAGTACCTCCAGTGAGAGAAAGGCCCGTGATCTTGTATTTAACGGTTCTGGAGAATTCAATGGGTTGTGTATTGGCACAGCATGATGAAACTGGAAAGGAGCGGGCGATTTACTACATAAGCAAGAAGTTCACCGATTATGAAGTCAAGTATTCAGATTTAGGGAAGATGTGTTGTGCACTCGCTTGGGCAACTCATAGATTAAGACAGTATATGCTCTATCACACTACTTGGTTGGTCTCCAACTTGGATCCGATCAAGTATGTGTTTGAAAAACCCGGTTTATCAGGAAGAATAGCTAGATGGCAGGTTTTATTATCTGAATATGATATAGTATATGTGTCTAAAAAAGCAATTAAGGGAAGTGTTGTAGCAGAATTCTTAGCTGATCGATCGAGCTAGCAAAGATTATGAACCGGTGTAGTTTGAGTTCCCTGATGAAGACCTGATGGCAATATGCCAGGTAGAGGAAGTAAAAGATGAGGGAGAAACATGGAAGTTGTACTTCGATGGGGCATCAAACCTGTCGGGGCAGGGGATAGGTGCAGTATTGATATCCCCTGAAGGGGATTACCTCCCAGCTACGGCTCGATTGGGATTTCCGGCCACGAACAATGTATCAGAATATGAAGCTTGCATTTTGGGAATTCAGATGGCTTCAGATAAAGAAGTAGAGAAACTGGAGGTGTACGGTGATTCAGCACTGGTAATTTACCAAATGAAAGGAGAATGGAAGACGATGGAGCCAAAGTTGATTAAATACCGGGATTATTTGTTGGAATTAGTCAAGCCCTTTGAGAAGATCACCTTTCATCATGTGCCCAGAGAAGATAATCAGTTGGCAGACGCATTAGCAATTCTCGCGTCAATGTTTAAAGTGGGAACAAACACAGAGATTCAGCCAATCCGAGTTCAGATGAAGGATTCCCCGACCCATGTGATGAGTGTGGAGGATGAAGTAGATGGGAATCCATGGTATTTTGATATCCTCCAGTACATCAAGTACCAAAGATACCCAGAACATGCCACAGAAAATGACAAGAGAGTGATTCGGAGAATGGCAATGGGTTATCTCCTGGAAGGTGACACTTTATACAAGAAAAGCCGTGACTAAACGTTGCTTAGATGCGTGGGTTCAGCAGAAGCCAAGAGGGTTATGGAAGAAGTGCATAGAGGATAATGTGGGAGTCATGCTAGTGCACACAAGATGGCAAGGCAGATTATGAGAGCAGGTTATTATTGGTTGACATTGGAAACCGATTGTATCAAGTATGTCAGAAAATGCCATGAGTGTCAAATTTACGCAGACCAAATTCACGTGCTCCCAAACCCATTACATTTAATGTCAGCTCCATGGCCTTTCTCAATGTGGGGGATAGATGTGATTGGAGTTATTAACCCCAAGGCTTCAAATGGGCATAGATTCATATTGGTGGCAATCGATTACTTTACAAAATGGGTTGAGGCAGCTTCATACACGAGTGTTACTCAAGCAGTACTCACCAAGTTCATCAAAAGGGAGATTATCTGCAGATATGGGTTGCCGGAAAGGATTATTACTGATAATGCATCCAACTTGAACCAAGGATTGGTGGAAGAAACCTGCAAACAGTTCAAGATCGTGCATAGTAACTGAACTATTTATAGACCTAAGATGAATGGTGCAGTGGAGGCAGCCAATAAGAATATTAAGAAGATTGTGGCGAAGATGACGGAGACATATAGGGATTGGCACGAGAAGCTTCCTTTTGCTCTTCATGCTTATCGGACTTGTGTTAGGACTTCAACTGGGGCAACTCCGTACTCTTTGGTATATGGAATGGAGGCAGTAGTACCAATCGAAGTGGAAATACCGTCCATACGGGTATATCGAGAGACCAAATTAGAAGAGTCTGAATGGGTTCAAGAGATATATGATCAGCTCAACTTGGTCGACGAGAAAAGGTTAACGGCTTTATGTCATGGCCAAATGTACCAAAAGAGGATGGATCTGGCATTTAACAAGAAAATACGCCCGAGAGAGTTCAAAGAAGGAGATTTGGTACTAAAAAAGATCATACCAGAACAGGGTGACCCAAGGGGCAAGTGGGCACCTAACTGGGAAGGCCCATTTGTGGTAAAGAAAGCATTTTCCGGAGGGGCATTGATTTTACAAGAGATAGATGGGGAAGAGTTTCCCTGGCCTATCAACTCTGACACAGTCAAGAAATATTATGCCTAAAAAAAAAACTGGGCCTAAAAAAGGAAGAGGTCGCAAAAAGAGAGAAAAAGAAAAAAAGAAGAAAAGAAAAAACTGGGCCTAAAAAAGAAAGAGGTCGCAAAAAGAGAAATGAAATATAAGGAGGGGTCCAAGTTGAAAACCCGAAAAGGGCGGCTCAAGTGAAGGATGGAAAAGGAGGAACTTGAGTTGAAAACCCGAAAAGGGCGACTCAGGTGGAAGATGGAAGGACATAGTCTGTTGGCATTACACTTCAAGAAAATCTATTAAGGTCAAAAGGGTAAGGATCTGGTCCAGACTAAGTTGGGTAAGGCAACATAAACCAATTTCGAAGAACCTTCGGCAAACGTCACAAAACCGTCGTCGGAGTATTCATCGACATGAGGTTCTATCTCTTCAGCATGTTTTATTAGTATACGTATTAAATTCCTTTTTACATAAGTTTATCTTTTTCTGTTTGTACACATTTCTTTATTAATGAAATTTCGAAGTTTTTAGTAAAATTTTTTTTCTTTCTGCATTACATTTCGTAAATAAATATTGGTTTTGTCTTTCAAAATTTGTTTAAAAATAAATTGCTCAAAGCAGACATGGGAATGGTCGCTTTTAATTGTTCAAGAGGAGGTATTAGTAAAAGATATAAAGGGGCATAAATCATTACTCGGGGCAAAGGATTCGAAAGGAATAAGGGTGAAGTATCGGTAATAGCATGGGGACATGAGACCAAGAGAAATTAAGGTTGCAGATGAGGGGTTGGAAGAGAAAGGCATCGGGTCGAGAAGTCAAGAGGAACGCAAGGAGGATACACATGACTGCGGATTAATTTGGCAAAGGAAATATATTCAAACCAAACCATATACATTTCGCATTACACTTATCATCAGCATGCAACATTGCATTAACATTCGGTAGTGTATCACCATTCTAACTTTCATCAAAGCGTACTTTTCAAAGAAAATTTTCAGGAATTCCGATGACTAGGTGTAGCATCTTCAGAATTAGCTTCAGATGATTCAATGTGGTCCTTCCTCAAGATTTTAGCAAATAAGGTTTTCGTAGCCTTCAATGAAAGGGGGTGTCTACGTCTTTGCGCAATTCCTAGCTCTCAAAAGTATGCAAACTACTTCTTTGCAGACTTCCTAATAGTTAGAAAGCTCGCAAAGAGGGGTAGCTGTAGACACCCATTTCTAGCCAGCATCCTTTAATTTAGTTCGAATTGTTTCTTAATTTTGCAATAGGGGCATTTTAGTCATTTCCATGATTAATATTTCATTTCAGCATCCTTCAATATTTTCATTTTAATAAGGTAGTTAATTAGTATGCCTCTTTCTAATTTAGTATGTAGGTATAAAGGTTCAAAAAAAAAAGGGAGAATATTTTTAATCAGTACTTTAGTCATTATCTTAATATGGAATCATTTTGGAAAATCCAATTTGGTTCGTATTGGACTACTTCATATTGTATTAAATAGAATTCGCTTTTTATTTTTATTAATGTAGCATTGCTACTACAAAATACAATAATAATAATAAAATACCATATTTGGTTTTTAGTTACACTTTCCTTTACACTTCATTTACAAAAGGGAAACAAATGAAAAAAGAAAAGCAAGAGTGATCCATTTGGCTTCTACCCTTTCCTCTGCTAGCTTTTCCTCTTAATTCCCTTTGTTTCCAATTAGCGTCAACTCTAATTTTTGGCAGCATCTTTGTTGAGCTTCGACTCCCAAGGCATCCATCTCCCCATAATGTGTAGGTTGGCATCCATTTTAACCATTCGGCAGCATACATACATACATACATATATATATATATATATATATATATCATAGTGATCATAGCATGCATACATATATACATAGTGATCATAGCATGCATCGCAAGTTCTCAAAGAAAATCGGTAACAACCATTTTTTCAGTCATACATGGCATACCATTTCATTTACAAAATTCAAGTTTTCCAATTTCAAATTAATCACAAAGCCCAAGGCATTTCTACAAGCATAGCAGCCCTATCATTTAGCACATTCAACATGTATTTTCATGTGCGTACATACGTACATTCCCAGGCACTATTTGCATTCCATTTAGTACAATATTGCATATTTTCCAGCATGATTACATGGCATTCTCATAGACATTCACATACAATCTTAGCAGCCCGCAATTCAGCATGTACATTTAGTTCAATAACAAGCATCTCAGGCACCATTACATTGTCATTAATTCATTACAGCCTCATCATTTCAATTGGCTTGGTTTCATACACAAAGAAGCTAAATACTTAAGTTCATTTGTTTTCCTATCCATAATTAACACTGCATTTAGCAACAGAAAATTCACTCCAAAAGCAATTACACAAAATTTCGATACAGCAATAAAGGGTTTCATTTCGGTATACCTGTTAAGATCCATTAGTGAAGAAGTCAACACAAGAGGCTATCGCTAACGTGGCGGGTTCTAGTTGGTCCCAAAGTCCATTCATCTTGTCTCATTCGCCAGCTCATCCCTAATAGGGGCATCTGCAAACAAAAGGAAAGGGGAAGGAATTCACGTGAACAGCCAGAAAAACAAAATAAGAACAATACAAACAAAAAGAGAGAGGCATTAAAAAAATCGTACCTTGCAGTACCCTGGCAGGGCTCTCACACGCTTGAAGAAAGTGGACAAAAGGAGAGAACCTGAAATTAGAGAGAAGGGGTTAAAAAGGGAAAAACGAATAGAATTTTGGAGGACCATTAGATTGAAGGAAATCGACGGTGCTAAGGAAGAGCTCAAGGGCCTTATGAACACCATTTTTTTTCACAGAAGGGGGGAGTTTTTACGAAAAAAGAAAGGGTAGCTACGGTTTTGCTCTAAAAAAATTTAGGGTTCATCTTCTTGACCCATCGTTTTCTCCTGACTCTTTTTTTTCTGAAAATTAAAAAAAAAACAAAACAAAACAGAAACAAACGGCGGTAAAACTTGATTGAAGGGCTTACCTAGCTGGGATTTTTGTCCTCGCCGTGAAGGGAACCTCAAGTTTCTGTTTGTTTCTCTGCTTTGAATCTTGGCTCAAAAAGCTTACTGTTGTCGGGTTATCTAAGTTTGCTGTCCTAGATCCCGTCCTTGAAAAAGAAAGGTGTTTACTTCTGTTGTTTGGGGTGGGGTAGGCGACGAAGAGTGGGTTCTGTTGCTGGCTCAAGTGAAAGGGCATTAGGGTTTGAGGGAGTTAGAGGAAGAAGAAGGGGAAAGGGAAAGCAACAGAGTACGGCGTAGGGTTTTAAGAGGTAGGTTTCGGACCCTTTAATTTAGTCTTTTATTTTTCCTTAATTAAGTTCAGTAGTTTATATTTTAATTCACATAGGGACTGAAAATTGCTGGAGTGTTTATTTATACCCTTAAAAGTGTTGATTTGGTTCGATGGGATCCTGTGTTTTATCGTATTGTTCAATTGGATCCCCTGTTGAGTAGTCTTGCACCAAAAAATAATGAGTTCTTTGTTAAAGTTGAGATTTTTATGGGTGTAGGGTAATAAAAATTTAATCTTTAGTTCTAATTCTGATAAATTGGTGATAAAGGACTAATCTTTAATCTAAAAGACTCTCATTTTGATAGACTGTTAATAAAAGCTAAGCATTTAGATTAAAAGACTCTATTTTTGATTAAGGATTAACCTTAGAACTAAAAGATGGAGCTTTGGTTTAATAAAGTGCCACCTTTAAATAAAAGATTGGATTTTTACAAACAGTTAGTGAATAAAGATGACATCTTGGAGTATAAATTGACATTTCAAGCAAATTGGTAAAAAAAAGGAGATTAAAGCTATAAGTAACTTAAGTAAAAATGTCACCTTTGAATAAAAGTTTGAACTTTTAGGCAATTAGCAAGTAAATTGATTAGCTCTTGAAAAATAAATGTTTGGAAGGCTAGATTAAATTAAATTTAGGACTCAAGTATATGTTAATCAAGTTTTTAACTTTGTACTTGGGCCTTGAATTTGTTGTTGGGTCTTCAAATGGTTTAGATGGACCTAGTGAAATCTTTGTGATAGATTCAATTAATGTGCTTATTTATTTGGTTTTTGTTTTATTACTTTTTTGGCCTTCATACTTGTTTATGTGAAACCCATTCCACGTGTAATTGGGTTAAGTTGACATGTTTGGATTTCCTTTATGTTTGAGCCTTGTACTTGGTCAATTTTGGGCTTAGAAGTCTAGCTATCTTAATCTGGCCTAAGCTTAAATAAGATTAAGGCTTAGAATTTAGGAATAGTTGCATGTGCATCCATATTTAAATTCCATGATTGTATTGTTGGTGCTATGTGCATAAGACTAAATTAAAATGACTCTCGTGAAGGGAAAGGAGGGCGGCTCATTCATGCGTGTCTGAGTTTGCTTGACTTCTCCTGGAGGCTTGGAAATTTCCGGAGGTCGTTTACCATTTATTGGGAGGCGGCCGAAGGTGTTCCTCGTATAATTAATGGGTAATTAAGTTTAAAAGGAATTTCATGCATCATATGCATCCACGCATTCAAGAATCTGGTATGTTAATAAATTAAGAATTATTAAAGAGAAATCTAAAGAAGGAAAAAAAAAGAAAATGAGATCAGTCAGAAAAGTAAAAAGGGGCAATCAGTAATTAAGTAAAAAGAGATTAATCAGAGACAAGGTAATAGTAATCAGTAAATCAGTAATTAAGTAAAAGAGATTAATCAGAGACAAGGTAATAGTAATCAGTAAATCAGTAATTAAGTAAAAAGAGATTAATCAGAGTTAAGGTAATAGTAATCAGTAAATCAGTAATTAAGTAAAAGAGATTAATCAGAGTTAAGGTAATAGTAATCAGTAAATCAACAATTAAGTAAAAAGAGATTAATCAGAGACAAGGTAATAGTAATCAGTAAATCAGTAATTAAGTAAAACGAGATTAATCAGAGACAAGGTAATAGTAATCAGTAAATCAGTAATTAAGTAAAAGAGATTAATCAGAGACAAGGTAATAGTAATCAGTAAATCAGTAATTAAGTAAGAAGAGATTAATCAGAGTCAAGGTAATAGTAATCAGTAAATCAGTAGTTAAGTAAGAAGAGATTAATCGGTAAATTGATAATTACGAATCAAGGTAATAGTAATCAGTAAATCAGTAATCAGGTAAAAAGATAGTAATCAGTAAATTGAGTAATCAGTAATTAAAGAGTCTAGGTAAAAATAGTAATCAGTAAATCGATAATTAAGAGTTAAAGTGATCAGTAATTAAGAGTTGAGTGGTTAATTAGTAAATTGATGATCAGAAAAGGGAGTAAAATTAGTAATCAGTAATTAAGAAATGAAGCAAAAGGGAGTAATAAGTAAGTTAAGAAGAGATTGATAATTAAAGTGGTAATTGAAATTCAAAGTAAGAGGGCAGAAGAATAGCATGCAATCAGTAAAAAGTAAAAAGGTATCTGAAAGGGTAAAATGGTAATTAGTAAAGAGTAAAATAGTAATCAGTACAAAGTAAAGAATAATCAGTAAAATAGTGATGGTAATCAATAATTCAGTAGAAGGTGAGTAAAAAGAAAAGTAAAGTATGAAAAAGGTAAAGAATGATAGTCAAACAAGGAAAATGAAT
>AWWV01007321.1:0-27703 GCA_001974805.1 Corchorus capsularis
GTTTCTCTCTTAGTAATTGACATGGAGGGAGGTGTTATACCTTGTTAGTAACATAAGAAACGTCCGAGTTTTAATTTTCAAGGGCGCCCATAACTCTAACTTTCTTATTTTGTTACAGACCCATTTATTCCCCAGATTCAACATTAAATTTACCATTGAATCATCAAAAATGTCGTCACCCTTGGCTCCAGATGATAAGATATATTTTTTTTGAACCGGTTGGGTAATTAGAGCCATGGTGAATCGCCCGTGCAGAGCTTGTGCTTTTCTTGATAGAAGGCTTTCTTGCCTCAATTGAAGTTAAAGATGTGATGAATAGAAGAAACATGATAGTAGTTAGTAGCCATAAAAGCTAGAAGACATAATCTTCCATCTCTCTTCATGTCTAAAAGCTGAATTTCGTTTCTCTCTTAGTAATTGATATGGAGGGAGGTATTATACCTTGTTAGTAACATAAGAAACGTCCGAGTTTTAATTTTCAAGGGCGCCCATAACTCTAACTTTCTTATTTTGTTACAGACCCATTTATTCCCTAGATTCAACATTAAATTTACCATTGAATCATCAAAAATGTCGTCACCCTTGGCTCCAAATGACAAGATATATATTTTTTTGAACCGGTTGGGTAATTAGAGCCATGGTGCATCGCCCGTGCAGAGCTTGTGCTTTTCTTGACAGAAGGCTTTCTTGCCTCAACTGAAGTTAAAGATGTGATGAATAGAAGAAACATGATAGTAGTTGGTAGCCATAAAAGCTAGAAGACATAATCTTCCATCTCTCTTCATGTCTAAAAGCTGAATTTTGTTTCTCTCTTAGCAACTGATATGGAGGGAGGTATTATACCTTGTTAGAAACGTAAGAAACGTCAGAGTTTTAATTTTCAAGGGCGCCCATAACTTTAACTTTCTTATTTTGTCACAGACCCATTTATTCCCCAGATTCAACATTTACCATAATAGGTCAGACCACAAGATTGCCTAATTTTTCTATTTTCTTATAAGTCCCTGTTATCCAATAGTCTAATAAGTTTCCATTAATCCGAAGGGGAGAGAGATTACTCCATTAATCCCTTAAGTTTCCATGAGATCCTTAGTAAGAGAATCTGCCTACATTATCTTGAAAAACTATGGCACTTGCTTATAACAATAGTATCATGGGTTGTTGGATCAGTTTCGTTGACTTCCTGAGAGAGAAAAGACAAGGTGTCATTGATTCGAGTTGAAGCCACTTCAATGACAACTCTACAATGGTTGGGGAAGGTGTTGATGTCTATGCTTGGAGAGTCTGCTTCTAATGTTGATATGCAAATGTTTGGGAATTCTGTCCAGTTCTTGTATGATTCTATAGCAAGAGAGTCGATCCTGTCGGCACCATTTTTGGCTGATAAAAGAACTAAGTTCAGAAGGAGGAGAAGGGAGATGGAGATTTGGAGGCTGAAAACATTTGTTTTTCCATATGGTAAAAATGAGAAGATTAATGCAAAGAAATCAAGAGAAGTCCGACATATTGTAGACATGCTTCTTTTTTATGGCTACTAGGACTCATATGCTATAGGCTAGTAGGGTGGAATCTGGATGACGTGGAGAACTCAGAACATGCAAGTCAATCTGCTGGAGGCAACTAAACATGAGATTCATGCCCCCATAAAGGTTAGTCCTTCTAGCCATACTTGTCTCATTTATGCCATATAATATAGCCCGAGATTAGTTGAACGTAGAGTCCTTTGGAATAATCTTAGAAAAGTTGTTGATTCGAATAATTGACCTTGGTTGCTAGCTTGTGATATTAATGAGGTTATTAGCTCTTCTGATAAAAGATGGTAACCCCATCTCTCTTATTATTGATCTCGTCCTTTTTGGATTGCCTTAATTATTGTAGAGTTGATGATTTAGGTTTTAATGGGCCTATGTTTACTTGGTCTAATAATAGGATTCTTACTTGCCTAATCCAAGAAAGAATTGATTTGGCTTGCACTAATAACTATTGGAGAGTTTTATTTTGTGATGTCTATGTCAGTCACCTGCCTAGAACTCATTCTAATCACTGCCCTGTTCTTGTTGCCCTTTCTAATAACTCCAACCATCATGGTTCGAAACCTTTTAGATTTCAAAGATGTGGTTCAATCAAAAGGGTTTTTTTCCCCTATTGTGAGGAATACTTGGTTGCAAGCTGATAGTAGCTTAGAAAATTGCTTTAACAATGTTAAGGACACATTGCAAAAATGAAATAAGCATTGTTTTGGCAATATCTTTGCCAAGAAAAACAAAAAGTATTTTGGCTAGAAATTCTGGGGGGGAAAGGAAATTGAATGGGATCCATCACAATTTTTACTTGATGTGTACAAAGCTTTTAAGTTCTGAGTATAATTAAAATTTGAAGTTTGAAGAGAATCATGGGCTATGAAGTTAAGAGTAGATGGTGATAGGAATACCAAATTCTTCTCTTGTGAGAAAAATTTCAGTAAGATTGTTAGAATACAAAACTCTAGTGTGGTTTTAGGTTAAGGATATTAGAGAGATAAAAAAAAAACATCATTCAATCGCATTTCATTGATCTTTTCACAACATCCCACCTCAATGAGCCGATACACTTTCTCAACCCACCTGAAAAAATTCCTTGCCTTAATGACTCCATCATTACATTACTAGTGGCTCATATTTCTGATATTGAAATCCAAAAGTTTCACCCTTTAAGCCTTGTGGACTCGAGGCTTACATCCTTGTTTCTTCCAAAGATGTTGGTCTATTCTCGAGGACAAATTTTGTGCTGCCATTAAAGATACTTTTCAGGAGTTATTGAATTCCTCCTGCTCTTAATGAGACTTTCATATCTCTCATCCCCAAAACAACTAATCTCGAAAAGATTGGTCAATTTAGGCCTATTAGGTTGTTTTAATTTTCCATACAAGGTGGTTACCAAAATTCTTATAAGAAGACTGATACATTTCTTAAATGATCTTATCTCGCATTATCAAGGCAGTTTCATCCCAGGAAGAAATGGAGTTGATAATATGATCATTGCCTAAGAGATTATAAACTCATTCTTTAAGAAAAAAATTATTTCAGGTGCCATGACTAAGAAAAAACTTATGATAGTCTAGAATGGGGGTTCATTAGATTTGTGCGGGTTTTTTTTTAAACTTTCCACCTTCTTGGATTGAGCTTATTATGAGGTGCATTGTTTCTTCTAGAATTTTTGTCCTTGTTAATGGTTCCTTGATAGAGAGTTTTTGTCCAACTAGGGGAATTAGGCAAGGGGATCCAATCTCTCCCTACATTTTTATCGTGTGTTGGAATGTTTGAGCCTTAAAATTATTGATAGTTGTGAGATGAAGCGTTAGATGCCTATAAAGATTTATAGATCTAGCCCTTTATTTTCTCACGTTATTTTTGCTGATGACATTATTTTATCTTGGAATAGACGACATTAAAATTGCCAAGTTTATGGTGTCAGTTTTTAAGGATTTTTGTGATATGTCTAGTCAATGTAACAATCTTGATAAGTTTAGAGTGCTTTTCTCCCATGATACTAGCAACTCTCATAAACAGAGGCTTACCAATATACTTGGGGTGGTGGAAACACAAGAGTTAGGAAGATATTTAGGATCCCACCTTCATTGTAAGAGAGCCATAAAAGATGACTACAGGTTCTTCACTGATAAATTGAGGAGAAAACTTACAAACTGGAAAAACAATGTCTACTGCTGGCAAGTTAGTTTTGACTCAATTTGTCCTTGAGTTGATCCCAGGCCCAGCTTAATTACAATATGCAATGTAGACAACTTCCAGCCTACATTTGCAAAGTAAGTTGATTTGGAAATTTAGACAAGAGCTTAATTCTATATGGGATAGAACTATTGCTGCCAAGTATGGCAAAGATGAGCATGTGAAGAAAAAATGTAAAATTAAATCTCAAATACAGGGAAGTACCCACAAAATTGGGGTAACTGGGATATATATGTTAGCCTTTTCAGCACGATAGTAAAGGGATTCTTAATTAATTATATGAGGTATATTTTTGACCAAAGACACATAATTGAAAAGGAAAATTAATGAAATGATTACAATAAGCAATTGAAAAGATACAAAAAGATTTATCCATTTCCCTTTCAAAATTGACCCAGAGCTTTCCAACCAGAACAGGAAAAATAGTAAAAAAAAAAAAGGAAAAGCAAGAATAGGGGTAACCTTATCACCTTGTGCTTGGCAAAACAATCCTCTAATTTTGGTAATTTGCTCAGCACAAACCTCCTAAGTACCTTTGTGTTAAAAATGAAAGAAAGAAAGAAAGAAAAAGAAGTATAGTATTACAAATAAAAAGTGAATAATAATTAATCAAAGTATATGTAATGTGGTTAAGTGATATATATCATGTTTAGGTTAGTGTGTGTTCAATCTTGCATTGGGAGGGAGATGGAATTGTCGATGTGAGAAGAACAAAGAGAGAAAATCTCTTCCAACGATCCATTCATGTGGTCCCTGTACTTGTCATAAATCATGTATTCATCAATAATCTCTGGCTTGGATGGCTTTGTCTCCGTTATATTTATCTCCGGAAAATCTTCTAACTCTAATGGTGGATATGGAACTTGATAATGAACATTTGTGTACCCTGGAATCCGCATTTCCTGCTTGCATTAAGACACCAAATTAATTACTATATATGATTGAAACAAAAATTAAGAAAACAAATGTTGTCTGTTTGAAAATGAGAATTGAAATGGGTTTGAACTTTTTGAAGTGTGTCAATAGGAAATGGTGATAAAATAAACAAATAAAAAGTGGAAAAGTAAAGTGGATTTTGAATATTGGAAACAATGTGGAAATTGAGAGATATATAAATGAGAAGAAAGGGAAACAAAGGAAAATGAGATTGAGAAAGGGAGAGAAAGCTATATATGTTTGAGTCAGTCAAAAGAAGTTATAGAAGAGAGTGAAGAAAGCTATATGGAATTGAGTGAGTCAGTCAGTCCAAGAGATAGTGAGATATTTGGGGGCCGCGGGAAGGATGGGAGGGGAGAGCTTTAGGAAAAGAGAGTGAGTTTCGATTGATTGCCTTCCAACTTTTGTTACTTTTATTAAGAAGATGAAAAGCCAGCCAACTCAAAGTGGTTGTTTAAGGTGCGGGCCCAATTCCAACACACATTTTCCATCAGATGATATATATTTTTTGTACTTTCACTTCACCATGTGTTTGCGTAAATGCCCAAGTGTTGGATGGATCCATGCTAGTTATAGCTATAGAGAGTGTGATTTTGAAGCCTTTGGTGATAAAGCAAGGCAATAAAGCAGAAAAATGCTGTAAATGCAATGTTGGCAAAGGATATAATCATGCCATCAACATAACAAAAAAAACCCTTATGTCTAAAGCAGATTTTATTATTATATATAAGAATCATTGGATATGGCCCATTTCCATAATGACTACGCATGCTTATATGAGATGCCATGACTTACAACACTTTCTAACCTTACGTCATTTTGAGACTTTATATATAATTACCATTCAATTAGACTAGACGGTAAACATTGACTCATTGAGTATGTGCATGGGAAATGGCAATTGAAAACATAAAATTAAGCTGACCTGAATTAGGCTGGAGGAGAAATCTGCAGCAAATGAACACATATTATTAGCTGAAGTACTGTTGGCTTCATATTGATAATCATCAGTGATGAGCGTTTCATTGGGTGTTCCTTGAGTGACATCTGAAGAAGAAGTATTCAAGTTGTCGTCTTCCATTTCTCTGCCTCTAGAAATTTCAGTTCCATCATCTCCAAATAATTGTTCATCACCTGAGACCCAACCTCCTACTTCCTTGTCTACATTATTATTAGTATTATTATTATTATTGTCGACGCCTTGATCATCATCTTTTCTTTTGCTAGGAATTTGTATCGTTTTCTTGAAGATTCGACATAAAGCGTAAGAGTCCTGTTTTGCAAAATCATGATCAGTGTCAAAATATATGCAAAGTCCCCAAAAGAATATTAAAAAGAAAACAGCTAGCAAATATGGTGAAACATTATAAAGCTATATAATTAGCTACTACAAACTAGATATAAAGTGTGGAATAAGGATTAGATTTACAACCAAAGACTCTTTTCAAAAGAAAATGATCAAAATGGAAAGAATACAAAGGAACATGTAATGTATATATGCATCATAATGATGATTACATGCATATATTCTCACTCGGCCTGCACCCTTTTTTTTACTACACTAAATAAAATTATACAGAACAATTACCTATTGCAAATAAGTTAAAGTTTTAAAAATTCAGCAATTTTGTTTTAGGGTTAATTTCCATTTTAATTTGTAGTAAAAAGGTTCACATGTTTATCAGTAATTAATTTCATCAGAATTTAGAACAAACTAATCAAAAGATTATCATATTTAGTTTGTTTTCCTTAAGCCCTAGCTAGCTAGAACTTGAACTGTTAATAATTCCCATTGAACACTTATACAACCCTAGCTAGTATAAATGTATGGTAATTAATTGAATTTTGTGTTTCCTGCAGAAAACTGATAAACAAATTAATAATGTACTGGAGGAGTGTAATTAGGGTACCTTTAAAGAAGAAGGAGCAGAAGCAGAAGAGTTGAGCAAGCGATACTCATGCATAACCCAATTAGTTCGGATGCCATGGGGAGCCCTACCTCTGTAATACACCAAAGTCTTCTTCATCCCAACTGCCCTTTTCTGAGACTGAACTGTCCTATCTTTCCCTGTAGCTTTCCAGTATCCGCCACGTGTTGCCCTGTTTGTTCTTGACCCATTTGGGTACTTCTTATCCCTTGGGCTGTAGAAATACCACTCCATGTCTTTGCTTGGCAGAAATGACTTATCTGTTTGTTTATTATTATAAATAAATAAATTTGATTTCAAAATTTCAAAACAATATAAAAAAAAAGAAGCTAAATGATTATTATTATTAATTACCTGGTAAATCCCAAGGCTCACATTTGTACAAATCAACCTCAGGGATAATTTCAAGCTCAATGGTCCGACCAGTGATTTTCCTATCGAGATAATAAGCAACAAGTTCTTCATCAGTCGGATGAAACCTGAATCCAGGAGGGAGACTCATGGGAGCCATGGCAGTGTTCTTAGAGTGAGAAAAAAGAGAGATCGGAAAGAAGAAAAAAGAAACAGAGAGAAATACACAGATTTAGAATGTGAATATGATCATACAACACAACATAAGCTTGTACGATATTCAACTATATAGGCCACTGTTAGGATCAATACCATAATCATTAGCCCTTACATATTCCCATATATTACACAAGTTGCCATTTAAATCTGATTTGCCTGCCACTATACTAGTATCAGAATGTCATCGCCTAAATCTTGCAAAACAATATAGTAATATTAAAGGGGTTATTGTAATTATGGTAATGATTGGAGGGTTAATAAGGAAGAGAATATGAAATTAATAAGTACACTTTGGCTTTTGTAGATTCTGTGTGTGAAAACCCATAGGGAGGATAAGAAGCTTCCCTGCTTTTGTCTGCTCACAAACTAACAAAAATCAGAGTTCCTCTCAAAAGGCAGAGTGGGCCAGTAAGCCGTCCATACCTTAAGAACACGCAATACTAGGACTCTCTTGTATTAGTTTAATCCTCAAAATTGCATTCCTTTAATTTCTTTCATATTAATTAAATAAAAATAGTTTTTTAAAATATATTTCTCTGCTGCAATCAGATTTAATCATTTAATAACTAAAAAGAATACTAAGTGTTAAGGATACAATACAAATTTATAATAATGTGTATTGTACAATTCCATCCTTGTAGTCTTGGCAATATAGGATATCGATCATTCAAAATTCAAGAAGCTACCTACCTAGCTAGCTACTGCATGAAAAAAAGATTGCCGTATAATCAAAGAATCTCATATCATGTATATACGTATTATCATATCAATTTCATACATGTACACATA
The DNA here is from genome assembly GCA_001974805.1 of Corchorus capsularis. Taxonomy (NCBI): domain Eukaryota; kingdom Viridiplantae; phylum Streptophyta; class Magnoliopsida; order Malvales; family Malvaceae; genus Corchorus; species Corchorus capsularis. The sequence goes on from AWWV01007321.1 coordinate 7,949, forward strand.
CAGGTGGAACCAGGAATTTTATTATGGGGGCCATGCGATGCATATATAATATACCAATAAATCAATGACTATACATATAAAATATAAACTATTCATTTTGATTGTTTACTTTTTGTTCAAATAGTGATTGGTAAGTGAGTCGCCTCTCCTCTCTCCCCTTCTTACTCTTCTACTTCTTTTAGTTCTCGTTAGTGGGTCGGTTACTCCTCCCCATCCTTGGTTGTCACGTCAAGTGGAGGAGGAGGATCATTTCGTTTTTGTTAATTTCTTTGTTTTTCAATAAAGAATTCAGTTATACAGATCTGTCCAGTTTTTATTTGAGTTTGTTTTTGAGTCGGTTTCAGTCAGTTTGTTTTTTTGAGTCAGTTTCTAATCTAATCTCAGTTCTTTTCGAATCTAAGTTATCGAGTCTGAATTTTATGATAGTTTTAAGCATGATCAACCTTTTATTTATTCAGATTTGTGGTAAAATCGTCGTAATCCCTTCTTTTGGGTGCCAAGGAGATCTGTCCAGCGAATCAATCACTTGATCATCTTTTATCAAAGCTTTTTGTTTGGAAGAACAAGCGACAACGAGGGCGTGATGGGCGTGATAACGAGACATCAACATGATTCACGACAGACGTTTTGGATTTCCAAGGAAGATCTAGTTCTTCAGGTGCAAAAAAGTAATCAATTACAGGGTTTTACTGAGATTTGATGTAATGAGGGATGATATTACTAAAATTATTGTAAAATCAGTTACATGAATGAAAGTTATTTATTTTTCAAAAAAAAAAAATAGTGATTGGTAAGTGTTAAAAATCTAGAATTAATTAGTTAAATATTTTTGGTATCATACCACATAAAAAAAGAAGTTAATTGACATGCTATAATTGAGATTAATTTGGTTGACTATTGAGAGGAAAATCTATTTAAGGAAATCAAATATATGAATAATAGTAGTTGATGAAAACTTGAATATTATGAATAACAATTAACGCTTAGGCCAATTTTACTTTTGATTTTGAGGATTCACTCTAAGGTTAGGATATTCAATATCGCAACGATATTATTAGAAAAGAAGCAGAAGAGACCTATGACTTGAGTGTGGCACTGGGTATGAAATTTTGCAATGAAAAGACCCAAATTGTATCAATATTGATTTCTATGGGGGAGGAAGAACAGTAAGTCTTTGATTGTTGTGAGTGATTTTTTTTATGAAGATTTTATCTTGGAATATTAGAGGTTTGGGAAGGAAGGAGAAGAAGAGAGAGATAAGGTCAGCAGTCAATCGTTTTGAGGTTGATTTTTTGATGATGCAAGAATCAAAGCTTGATAAGGTTGAAGACAGTTTATTTCGTTCTATTTGGGGGAAAAATGATTGTGAAAAAAGAGTGTCGCTAGCTCAAGGTTCAGCTGGTGGTCTTATTTCGGTTTGGGATAAGAATTTATTCTCTTTAGAATTGGCTATTGAGGAACCAAGATATATTATTTGAGTGAGCTCTTTGAAAAGTTCAGGTTTGCAGTGTGTGATTGGAAACATTTATGCTCCAAATGATGAAGTGGATAGGAAAGGTTTATGGGTTGAGATTGTCGATCTAAAAAGACAATTTGCTCTCCCTTGGATTTTTGGTGGAGATTTCAACACAGTCTTGAAGGAGGAAGAGAGAGTTGGAACTGGAGTTTCTCCAAATACATAAGGTATGTTTTCTTTTCGTGACTTCATCAATGATGTGCAATTGGTGGATTTACTGTTGATGGGGGCGAGTTTTACTTGGAGCAGTAATATGGAGTCTCCTTTCTTTCAGTCGTCTTGATAGATTTCTTGTCAGCACAAAGATCTTATTATGTTTTCCTGAGTTAAAACAGAAGATCAAGCCAAAATCACTCTCTGATCATAATTCCATTTTATTGGTTGTGGAAAATATAGATTGGGGACCTAAACCTTTCAAGTTCTTCAATTATTGGTTAGAGGAGAAAGGTTTCCAAGATATGTTTAATAAAGCCTGGAGTGAGGTTGATAGGGGTGGAGAGAGGGGTCGGGATATGTATCAGTGTCTGAGGTTGTTGAAACCAAAGATTAAGGAGTGGTACAATGGCTTCTGTAAAACCGATCAAAGAATGATTGAAGATTTGGAAAATGAAATTCATGATTTGGAGATTCAATTGCAATAGGGGATTAACTCTGATGACTTGATACCAATTATTGTAGCAAAGAAGGGAGAATTATGGATGCAATTTAGAAGAATTGAAAGATTGATCAGATTGAAGTTCAAAGGTGGGCGGATGAAATCAAATGCAAGGTGGGGATTCGCCTTGCTCGTATTTGGGTTTGCCTCTTGGAGCAAGATCAAATTCTATTGCAATTTGGAATCCTGTGCTTGAAAGATGCAATAAGAAGCTTGCAACCTGGAAGTCTAAGCATTTATCTTTTGCAGGTAGACTTGTTCTCACTAAATCAGTTTTGGCTAGTTGCCCTGTTTATTTTATGTCCCTTTTTCCATTGGCTGCTATGGTGAAAGTGGAGATTGAGAAAATTATGAGAAGGTATGGGGTGATTCGGATGATGCTAGGAAAATCCATTATGTTAGTTGGAACATTATCTACAATTTTAAAGAGTTTGGAGGGTTGGGATTTATTGATCTTGGATTGAGGAATAAAGCATTACTTAACAAATGGATTTGGGGGTTTGGTAATGAACAAGATAGTTATTGGAGGAGAATTATTGCAGAGAAGAATGACTATGTTTCTTCAAGTTTATTGCCTTCTAATGGTAATAGGAACAACTCTGCTTTATGGAAGGCCATTTCGAAACCATTAAGAGATGATGATAGTTTGTCTATTTGCTTGAGAAATGGCATGGGGATTTCTGTAGGTAATGGTTCTTTGGTGGATTTTTGGAATGATAGGTGGATAAATGGCTCGACTTTGAAAGAATCTTTTCCCAGGATTTTTGCTTTGGCTCGAAATAAAATTGGCAAAGCTTGTGAGTTTGGTTGTTATGTTGATATTGAATGGAAATGAAAGGTGGAGTTAAGAAGGAATGTTTTCGATTGGGAATTGGAGCAATGGCAGAGTTTTCTTGATACTTTGGATGATATCCATTTAATGGAGGATGCTAGAGATAAATTAATATGGACTCATGATGCTAAGGGCCATTTTTCAACCAATTCGTTTTATAGATCTTTGTCTTATTCTCTTTTCACTCCTAATGATATTTGGAAATATGTATGGGCAGGAACTTCACCGTCAAAAGTCAAGCTCTTTGTGTGGCAATTGCTTCATAAAAAATTGCTATGCAGTTGGAACTTAATAAGAGAGGTTTGATCCCTTTAGACTCTTCTCTTTATGTTTTTTGTTCCAAGGATATTGAATTTGTTCAGCATATTTTTTTCGAGTGTAAATTCACGTGGAATGTGTGGATGGCTTGTTATCGATTATGGTCAATGGATTGATTCGCTCCAAATGAACCTATTCTGTTTTTCTTGGCTTGGCAACATTCCATTCCGAATCATGGCAATGTCAAAGTTTGGAGAATGGCCTTTTTCGCTATTGTTTGGTCGATTTGGCTACATTGCAATGTTGTTGTTTTCAACAGGAAAGTGTTTGATTTTCTTCAACTTGTGGATGTCATTAAAATCAGGATGATATATTGGATTAAAGTTGCTTGCCCTAATTCAGATTGTTCGTTCATGGATTTTTATAAATGTCCTAATGAGGTTTGTCTAAAAAAGGAGGCTGGTTCCGTTTGTAGAAATGTTTCTTGGTGTGCCCCTATGCGTGGTTTCCTCAAGTTCAATGTTGGTGGAACAGCTAGAGGTAGGGGTGAGCATCGGTCGGTTCGGTCGGTTTCGGTAGGGAGTTAGCTAATACCGACCATTACCGATTATTAGATTGAAATTACCGATTACCGACCGCCATGTATAGAAACCGCCTTCCACCGACTGCCGTCGGTTTCGGTCGGTAATGGTCGGTTAATCGGTTTCCATACATTTTGTAATAAAATTATTTAAGTACTATATACATCCTTTACTTACAATCCAGCAGAATAAGTAGAAACAAGGGCTTAAAAACATTAAGCTAAGTACTAAGTAGGTAACCCTTTACACTACTTAATCTTTACACATGATAGCAGAAATATATAGTTTAAAGGATATACCAAATTAGTTATCAACAAAAAGAATGTGCCATTTACAAGAAGAATGGCTAAACAAGTAAACCATTTACACTGCTTTACATACATGATAGCAGAATATAGTTTAAATGATATACCAAACTAGTTATCAACAAACGAAATGTGCCATCAACAAAAAGAATGGCTATTAACAGCCTCCATCCAACCAATCCATCCAATGATCCAATTAGTAGAAGTTAACATAAAAAAAAAAGCAACAACATCCAAACCAAATTCCAAGTAGCAATGCCCGACCAATCCATTATCCATTCCAGCAGCAAAACTGACCAGCAAGCAACAAGCAGGAAAGAAAACAAATTAAAGTAGAACTTACAAGCAAAGAGATTAAAAATGTTAAAGGTCATGTAATGGTTCCATATACATACCATATTAGAACTTAAAGCTTCCCACTGCCCAATGTCCAAGCTTGAAGCTTCTTCAAGTGTCAATATTTGTATCCAGAAAAATGTTTTTCAGATCTAAGCAAACAAGTCAAAAGGTTTAAAGTTAGTAACATAGGCAACAAATCAACAACAAAATTTAAATAACAAAAATGCAAATTTTAAGATTGGATAAATACCTAGACCCAATTTATCCATTTCCTTTTGCTCTTCAGTCTCAGCTGCTGGGTCATACTCTTTGGATACTTTCAGCCAATCTTGAGCACAAATTAGTGCTTGAACAAGCTTCGGAGTGAGACTGCTTCTATAGGGATCGAACACTCTACCACCGGTGCTAAAAGTAGACTCACTTGCCACTGTTGAAACTGGGATAGCCAATACATCTTTGGCTAGTGAAGACAGAATAGGAAACCTTGGGCTGTTTAGTTTCCACCAAATAAGGACATCAAAATCACCATCCTTCTTTTGCACTTCAGGCTCCTCTTGCAAATAAATATATAGCTCAGTCTTCAATTCATCTCCCCCTGACTCCATTTGATGTTTCTGAAATTCAGCCATTGCATCATAGTCATCATCTTCTTCCATTAAACTTGATTGTTGGACTTGAGAACTTTGGGAAGAAGTTGCAGCAGGATTCAGAACTTTCACATAGTCTTCAAAAATGTCTTTCAAAGCTTCATTGATCCCAGCCAACAAACTTGATGCCTTATCAGTTGCATACATGCTTTGAATACAAAATGTTACAAATTTAAGCTTTTTCCTAGGGTCTATAACAGCAGAAACATAGACAAGCATGTTTGTCTTGTCTATTTGACCCCAGTACTTGTCATACTTCTCATACATCTCGCGTGCCATTGATCTAAATGCAGACTCACTGTGGTTTTGAAGCTGAAGCAATGTTTTATGAACCCCCCAAATCTCATCAAGTAGATTAGTTGAAGTTATACTCTTAACAGCAGAAACTTTACAAGTCAAAATGTAGAATCTCTTGAGGAAAACGCATAATGCCCTTGCATTTTCCCAATCTGACTTTTCTGGCAGCCCAACCCCCCTAAGCTCATGTCTATAATGAGCATCAACATCAGCCAACTGTTCAAATGCCTTTTCATATTTGCATGCAGCCTCAAGCATCAGGTAAGTGGAATTTCACCTAGTTGGAACATCCAAAGACAATACAACAGACTCTTCTATCCCTTCAGTTTTAGCACATTCAAGAAATTTCGCTAATCTAGCATTTGAAGCCCTTGCAAACTTAACTGCCTCCCTAATTATTGAAACACATGTTTGATATTCTTTTTCTTTCAAATCGTCCCCAACAATCAAATTCAGAATATGAGCCACACACCTCATATGCATATATTTTCCATCCACCAAAGCAGTTTTTTTAGACACAAAAAAATTCTTAAGATGCCTAACACCCATATCATTAGCTATTGCATTATCAACAGTAACAGCCATAACCTTTTCAATGCCAAAATCTTTAACACATTTTTCTAAGGTTTTCCCTATGGACTCACCCTTATGACTGGTAATTGGATAAAAACTGCTTATCCTTTTATGCAGTCTCCACTCATCATCTATAAAGTGTGTAGTGACACACATATAAGAATATTTTTGGACAGAAGTCCAAGTGTCTGTAGTGAGAGAGACTCTACAATTAGAATTCTTAATTTTAAGCTTTAATTGCTTCTTTTCAGCATCAAAGATTTTGTAACAGTCTCTACCAACTGTAAATCTAGAATGAATGTTGACGAATCTAGGACATGTAGTGGCCATTAATTCCCTGAAACCAGGTTTTTCAACAAACCTAAAAGCATACTCATCTAAAATGCACATTTTCACAATACATTTCCTAATAGCCTCTGCATTAAACTTCCATACCCCAACAGAACCCTCCCCTTAGCATTTTTTACCGGATGTTTTGTTTAATTAGCCTATCTTTCTTTTGCAGCTATGACTGCAGGATTTTTGGGACATGACTTTACATGATTATTCATTGAAGAAGTCCCATTTTTCTTTGTGTGAGCCTTAAAAGTCCTAGGACAATAATTACATTTAGCCATTGGATACTCATCATTAGCTTTAAACCTAGTTACATGTTCCCAAACCTTAGCAGTAGAAGTTCTTTTCCTAGTTTCATCATTTTCAACAACTACAGAGATTGGTTCTGTAGACAAACCTTGGTTTCCAGCCTGAGTGGAAGCTGCAGTAGGTTCTGTTTGTGTTGAAGCTGCATTTATCTCATAATTTGTTGGTTGAAATCCTCCAACTTCATCACTGCAGTCTGAAGAGTGGAGATCAAATTCAATGTCTACTGGAATGTCTTGAATAGGGTTCTCCATAACTGCAAAACATCAAAACAGAATGAATAAGCATGGTTTGAAGAATATGAATATGAATGAATGAAACAAAATCAATTTCAACCAACAACAAGCATGGTTATTATGACAGCATAATAAACCCAATAAAAATCAAACTCAAATAAGATACCATAAACTCAGAAGTCAGAAAAGTGAAAACTATGAACTACTTACCTTGAAATTAATTAGCAGAGACAATTTGAAGAAACCCATAAAGCAAAGTCGAACTCGAACCCAAGAGGAAAGAAGTACCTGTGATTGTTAAGTGTTAAACCAACAAATTTATCATCAAAAGACATAAAAAACTAAACCCATATGAAATTGACAGTTAAATCAATCGTTAACACTTAAAAGGTTTAACTTACCTTCTAATTGATGAAAAACCCTAGATTTCTGAACCTGATTTCTGAAAGCTTTAACTAACTCCAATTCGTAAACCCTAGATTTCTGAAATTGGGAATTTCATTTCCCATTCAACTTTTCATTTGAAAAACTCAGAAATTTCTTTTCAATCCATAGGAGAAATAATCAAATAAATGATAAATTATCAACCCGTCAGAGAGAAAGAAATCCCTTCGAAATTGAACAAAGATCTGAAAGAGAAGTATGAAATTCTTAATTTCGAAATCTATACAGTTTTCGAAAACTACTAACCTAGGGTTTGATTTGGGGAAAATGAATTTTGAAAATGAAACATTGATAATTTCAAATGGAAAGGCTTAAAATCGAAAAAAGTGATGTTTTTCAACCCTTAACTAGCCAAAAAACACATAATCTAGATTGATTTTGGGTTGAATCAGACTGAAAACGAAGAAAGGAAGAAGAAAGAAGAAGAAAGAGGCGGAGGTGTCGAAGAGAAAGAAAGAGAAACTTTAGGGCAAACAAAAAACTTGGGTATTTATATTTTCTGAAAATTTGATTTATAAAAAATATTAAAAATAAAAATTATTTATATTATTATATATATATTTATATTATTATTATATATTATATATATATATTAATCGGTCGGTAGTCGGTCGGTTTTTTTCAAAATAAAAAATCCTGACTACCGACCGCTAACTAAACGGTATTCGGTCATCCCCACCGAAACCGATTGCACCGAGCTGTAGGCGGAGAAAGCCTCGCCGACCCTCGGTTTTGGTCGGTCTGACCGAATACTGCTCACCCCTAGCTAGAGGTAAACCTGGTGCAGTCGGTATTGGATGGCTTCTTAGAGATGAGAGTGGAAAGATTTTGATGAAATTCTCTAAGTCTATAGGAATTGCGGAATCTAATGGAGCGGAAATTAGAGCCATTAAAGAGGCTTGTCTGTTGTTTGCTGCATCTTCTTGGGCCTCTCTGGGTGGTTAATCCTGATGGTATTCCTTGGAGGCATAGACAGTGCGTTGTTCATGTCAATTTGATAGCTAAGAAGTTTATTGATTTCAGAGTTCAACATGTATTCAGGGAAGCTAACAATGAAGCTGACGGTTTGGCCAAAGAGGGGGTAGATCGAGTGGTGCCTTTGCTTGCGACTTATGATTAATTTTTCGCTTGTTTGGTGTTTTTTTGGTTCTATCTGGTATTGTTGTTAAGCCTCTGTTCTTCGGCTTTTTACTTATTTTGTTTACTGGACTCTTCTTCTAGTTAAATAATATATTTCTTCTTGCTTTTCAAAAAAACAATTAATGCTTAGACGGATAAAAAAAGAATTGAAGAAATTCAAGGGAGTTAAATATAGAAGTGTTAACTTAATAACATCATCATGAAAGGGGTCAATTAGTAGAAAAATATATATACCAAAATGTCAATTTTAAAAATTATGAGGGGCCAAAGTAGAATTTTACCACTTTTTAGTTTGAGTAATTTATAACCCATTTTTTTTTAGATAATTTATAAACCATTTAAATGTTTGTTGAGGAGGGGAGGGGGTGGGGGGACATGGCCCTTGCTACCCCCTTCCTGCTTCCGCTGCTGTATACATACATATATCTCATATATTTTATTAATTAAACCATTTGTATCTGTGTACTAAACGGTTTAACCGTTTATGATTAATCTTATTTATTTATACATATTCACACTTTATATCAAGAGTACTATTGATAATGGGAAATTATATTTATACCGTATATACTTCCAGAATATAGTAAGTAATATAAATATATGTACGTGGTATATGAAAGCTATCTAAATTAAAAATCAACTGGCTATGGAGGATTTTCTCAAAAAAAAAAAACATGCTATGGAGGAGTAAAGAATTTATAACAAAGCAGCGAGAGAGACACAATTAAGACATCAACAATATTATAAGGTTCATGCCATAAACAATGCATGGTGTAATAATTATATACTACTACATATATACTACACCTTTTTTTTTTGCTCAAACATATATACTACACTTTAGAACAATAGGATATATAACAAGATTACGATGTTTTGCTTTTCCATGACGGTGGCGTATAGCATGTGCCCCTCTCTCTCTCCTACATATATCCTACAGTCCTACGTACATTCTAAGAGTTTGGTTTATTAGGGGACCAAAAACTTTTCTTTTTCCTTCTCTTTTTGTTTAAGTTAATTTAATGATCCTGCAGTGGTCCATAAATATAAAAATTAAATCTTATACATTCTTATTATATTATTTAACACTCATTTGAACAATATCCCAAGAAAACGGAAAAAAACAGAAACAAAACAAAAGCATGCTAAAGATTGTAAGTTGTCTTATGACTGAAAAGGAAGGTTTTGAAGCTCTAAACTCCATAAATTCTTTCCAAAAGTAGTTCAAATTAAGTATCAACAAGTCCAAATTTTCGTCTTAGATCATATCCTTAATCCTTATTATCCTTTGATTACAAGAATAAAGTTTTAATTAGCTCAAGCCGAACAAATACAAAAGAAATCCAATAAATATTCCCTAAACTAACACAAATTGCCCAAATGGTATAAGACAAATTATATAATACACCGTCAGTGAAGTTTAGCAGACTATACAAGCGGATCCTGAAGGGTGACATGTGTCCCTTAGGGACTAAATTGAAACATTTAAAACTTAAATAATTAAAAAAATAGACATTTGTCAACTTCACAACCGTTTGTGGAGTTCAAAATATACATCGCCGGTGTATCATATAATCACCCATGGTATCATTATATTTATAAGCTTAGCCAATTTCAATATTTAAAAAGAAAATTGGCATAAAAAAATTAGTTCTCATAAGTTGCACTACTGCATATATTTTTTCTTTAATGTAAAAATTATCTAATTGTACTTATAACTTTTCATATACTATATATATTATAATGAAATGGAATTTAAGTTTCTTATATATATATATCACCTTTTGTTAACATATATATATATATATTATAAGTAATTGAGAAGAATTAAATAATCATGTGTTTTTTCCATGATGTTCATGTTTATGAGTATGAATAAATAAATTTGATGTGTGGGCATGAGAAAATTCCTTCCGTTTGTCCCACACTCTTTTTTGTTTGGTTTTATCTCTCAAAGGGAAAAAAGAACACTTTTATCATTCAACAGGTGATGACTTAAAGCAGGGACCCACAAGCCATCTGAACAAATCTACCTGGCACACCGTCACACCCTGCTTTTTCTTTTCATGTTTTTTTTCTTTTGTTTTAATTAAATTAATTAATAATTTTTATATCTGCCATCCAAACTAGCTACTTTTTCTTTACTGTTTTTCTTTGGTTCTATGTTTGTTCCCTTTAGTTCCTTTTTCTTAAAATATCATTTTCATTTGGGTAAAGACATCCTAACTACTTTAATCATTACAAACCCAAAATCTTTGACTGGTCACTCTTTCATTACAATCTCAATCGGTGCACATTCATATAGAAGATGGTAATGGTGGTAATGGTGATGAAAATGCATGGATAATGCTAAACCTAATAAAAAAAAAGGGATAAACTAGAATAGGGTATAGTCAGGAATATTAACTGAAAGTGAGGCTTGGAGTTGCAGAATGTCACAGAAAATCATGATATCCCACTTTTCAGATCATAGTTTAGAGAGAATGAATTCTTATGATCAAAGTTTTTAGTAGATAGTTGTATATATAGAATATTTAATTAAGTAGTTATGTAGAAGTTGGAGAGGCACCGCAAAAACTAGTATATTCATGGGTAAGTTTCTTCTTTTTGGTTTAGTTGATAACTTTACATATGGCTTTTGCAGTTTTTACACCTCAATTATGACAGCAGAAGAAACTAACTTAGTTATTACTTTGTGATATTTGTGAGTGATTGAGATGAGAGAGTTTTGAAAGGGTTTGCCGAAAGACCTTTTTATGTTCTTTACCAATACCTTCTTGCACACAATATTTAACAAATAATACATATAATAGTGGTAGCTTCAACATTATTTGAATTTTTGGAGAAGGAACTTTTGATTTTGGTATAAAGAGATTCCAAGCTATATAGCTCTTCTTTTTCCCCAATCGGATGGAAAACGGCAGGCGCTCCAAGGAAAAGTAGTTACTAACTTGATTCAATGAGTTCCAAGGAATTGTTTTTTTTTTTTTTGGGTCATTTGGGGTTTTGCTTATTTTGATGTTAAATGGAGTTCTAAAGCCATGCAACCTTTCACACGATCTTTGAGTTGATAAAGCAAACCAAAGCACAGCAAAGAGAGTGACCAAAGCAAAAGCAGCAAAGTGCAACTGGGGAGCTGATGGGAGATTGACAGATTGGATTCGAGAGTGGTAGTTGGCTCAGCAGCATATTAGCATTATTAGATTCCAAGATGTCGGTTCAATGCATCAATATCTAGCATTTTAGTTTGTGCACACAAAAGAAAAATGTTTTGAGATTCTTCTCTTTTGTATTTCATGGATGCACATGTTGCTTTCATGCATGCTGCTTAATTTTGTTAGCCTATTGGCCCCTGACCTGAATCACAAAGTTAATTCTTCTCCACTCTTCCACTCTGCTTTACCATCTACTCTCACCCAGCCCAGCCAACCAATTGTATTTATTTTGCCTAATAAGATTTTAAAATTACTAGCTACCAAGTAGTTTCAAGTGGTTTGATACTTATTCTCCGTAAGAAGGTCTCGAATTAGAGTCTTATGAAAAGAGAAAATCATTGTTAAGAATGCTTTCGAACAAGGTTGACTTATAAATATACAAAAACCATAATAATAATAAGAATATGAACTTTTAATTAATTTTCCAAACGAGTTATTTGATACAATGTCGCGGAGGTTTTGGACTTCAAACGAGATAAAAAGTTGACACATAATCACATTTAATAATTAATTATATATTTTAAACCCTGTACGTGCACTCGTTGAACTCTAATGTGTTGAACCCATATGTTTTTTATGATAACAAAATAAACCGAAGTATAATGACTAATGACTCTTGTGAGTGTGTAATAGTGCCTTTAATTGAGAAAGGTTTATAATCAGCACAGGAAGCTCGCCAATGACACTCTCACAGTAAGATGGCACAAGACTCTTAGCATTGGGAATTATAGTTGAAGATTCGAAAAATTCAAAGGGGTCAATTTCAACCCTCATCAAGGCAGAGCATTTGAAGTAATTTCAAGACAAGTCAAAGTTTGGAGATTGAAGATTTTAAGAAGTATAGATTTCAGTTGAAGTGTTAGTGACACTATCAAGTAAAGGAGTGAAGCGACTAATCGAAGGATCACATAAGCACAATACAGTATGGACACGCTGAAGCTGGTAGTGAGTTGTCATCCACAAAAGGACAAAACAACAGGCATAAATTTGAAATGGCTACTCGATAACGGTCATATTGAAGATTTGAGTATTTAAAAGTCAAATCAAACCATTATAGCTAAGTTTTGGAGATTTTTGAAAGCCCTATTCACTTGCTCACTCCAGAATTCGCTAGCGCTCCTAGCAGTCCAAGCAATTCCTTAGTGACTTTAATCTTTCTGCTTAGTTTATTCAGTCACTACAAGAAAAAGACAGGCTTGTAACGAGCTGTTTTCATTCCTAAAGTCGTTCCAAATTTAATCAGGAACGAGTTTAGGAACAAAAATCTAGAAGTTCCTATATGGCTCGTTCCAGAGCCAACAGGAACGAAAAAAAATGTATCTCGTTCCTGACTTCAGGAATGGGTTGCTTCCCGTTTCAAAAAGTTGTTCCTAAAGACAGGAACGACTTTATTTTAGGAATGATATTTGGAACAATTACTTATCATTACTGAACTCATTCCTATACTTTGGAATGACTTTTGGAACGCCTAAAAACCACAACTAAAAATTATAATTGTGCCCAATAGTTGTTCCAAATGCCATTCCATAGGGATGGGTGTATTAGGAACAACTTTTGAGGTATTGTATCTGTCTAAAATAATATTGAAATAAACTAAAATTATTAAAAATATATACTAAAGGTTTGTAAATTAAAATTATCAAGGTTTGTAAATTACAATTTACAATATGTCAAAATATTACCCTCACTCAAGAAAAATCATGGATCTGTCTCTGTTATCAACAAGAAATTATTACATGAACCAGTCCCTCAACATCATCTATATATAGTCCAGGCTAATAAAAGTGTGTTAAACAACCTTTCGTGTTGATTCGATCATTGCATTACAACATCTCCATTAACAATTCTATGGAAATTAGCCGTTTTTGAATGAAAATTGGTATGATTTCTATGAATTTTGTTCGATTTTCCTCCAATTGTTAAAAGAATTTAACCAATTTTCGTTCGAAATGCTAATTTGTGTCTTTTTTACAAGTTCAGATGTGCAATTATCAATTTTTGAAGTTCAAACTTGTCTTAATTGCAATCAAGGTTTAATAAATATAATTTCCTTTCGTGTTGATTCGATCATTGCATTAGAACATCTCTGATCGGTTGTTGAAAAAATCACAAAATAAATCCCCACAAACCTATAACTATTAGTTAGGGCAAGTAGGGGTCGAATCCACAGAGAAGGTAGGAGCAAATTAAAGCCAAATCGTACTAAAGAATATCTTATCAAAGGGGATTTTTTATGGGTTTTCAAAATAGGTAAACTAAATTAGAAAACAATTATGTAAATCTAAACTAATGACTAAGAAAACAATTTAAGAGAAACAATTAATTAAAAGCATACTTCTTCTCCTTTAGGTAATTATTTTGATCAAGTAAACCATGGATCATAGACACAAAATATGAATTTGACTTAAATTGCAATCAATTAAGAATCATAAATCATCCCAAATCGGTATATAGCCTAAGACGTAGACATCAAATTTCATTGAAACAAAGTAATCCTCTTAATATCTTAAACAACTCCATTTGAATAATTGGTATAGAAGAGGAATACTCGACCCTCCAACATACTAAGAAGAATTAACCCGCATCTCGCTGACAATTAATCTCTAATGTTCCTAATCAAACATTCACCCTGTGAAGAATCATAGGACAAGCATTAAGATTTACTTTTCCACATGCATGATAAATCAATACCAAACTTGCCTACATCAATTTCCATCTCGGCCTAAAGATTTCAACGAGGTTTGATATCCCATTGAACCTAGGACTCCTAGAATTACAATTGTTACTTGGACCAACTTTAACTTGACTCAAGCTACTTGAATCTAACTATAGCATTCATATTATCAAGACAAGGTGGCCATCCAAATCTATCAAAACATAAACACATAAGATGAAGTACAGAGATAAGAAACATATTCAAACGGAAAAATCAAATTATTAAGAACAAAAGATCTCACCAAAAGAATTTATTGATAAAAAATACCTAAGAAAAAAAAGTATAAAGGTTTAGCCTCTCATGGATTGGAGTTTCCAATCCATGAAAGATTGAAAACTTACAAACCCAAGAAGAAAAGAGGAGGAGGCGGCTGCCTCCTCTCCAAACCGCAACCCTAGAGAGAAAAAGAGATAAAAGTTGTGCTGTAAGTTGTATTCTAGGTGTGCTAGGGTTTTAGACTTAAGAGGGTATTTATAGAGGGTGGCTTAGGGTTAATTTAGATCTAAACAAACCCTAAGGACGTGCTGGGCTGCTCTCCAAGTCTTCAAGCTAATCCAAATAGGATTTTGTGCTCAAATTGGTCAATCCTGCAAAACAGGCCTAGGACAGTTTCTGTCCGCTGACTTCAGGGGCATTTTCGTCCATGAAATCGTCCGAACTAGGCTTCGGCCAAAACGCGAAAGTTGTAGATCTTGGAGTTAGCTTTCCAACGGCTACTCATACGCCTCAAACGGAGCTCTGGATCAAAAGTTATGGCCAAAATACAGAAAGGTCGCCAAATCTGGAAACAATTGGAGAAGCTTCAAGATGAAGTGACACGTGATGGCATGGTGGCGCGCGCGCATGGCTGGCCCGACTCCCCCTGGGCGGCCATGTGGATGGCTTGTGCGCCCAGGGCGTTGGCCTCAGGCCCCATGTCGCCAGCGCCCATGTGCTGCCTGGGTAGCACCCCCGACTGGCGCTGGGCACCCATGTGGTAAGCCTGGCGCCCCACCTAGTTTGTCTCAGGACCCATGTGCTCCAGTGCTTGTTCGCCACTTGACATGTCTTCTTACCTTGAATCTCAACTTTGCTCCTTTGCTTCAAACTCTTGAAAATCAATCTTATTATGATAAAATTGACTCTTCAAGCTCTTCAATCACGATCATATTGGCTCCATTCTTCATCCAAATTGTCCTTGGAAAATATTTGTGTAAATAATCATCCAAAAAGGTTCCAAAAAGGTACAAAAATTGTGATTTTGCACTTTTCTTCTCTTTAACACCTATAAACACAAATATACCAAATATAAGGCATAATCAAGCATAAAATACCTAAAAAGCATAGGAAAATGACCATAAAAAGATGCATAATTTTGGTCCGATCATATTTCCCCACACTTAAGCTTTGCTAGTCCCTAGCAAACTAAGGTTAATCCTAAGAAAACAAAAATGGTTAGTGACTAAACTAAACAACATATTGATTCTACTTTCGTAGGTGTACGGCGGCACTTAGCATGTGACGCAAGCCTTTAAACCAATGTATGTCTACATTGGAGGAGTTATAGTCTCCTGAGGGTTTACTTAACTAGAACGATACCCACAAACATTATGTAACATTAACTAGAGACATCAAACTTTAGAAAATAGAGTACTTCTAACAAATTAAAAATTTAATATACATTTTCTAATAAAATGCAATATAAGTTAGTAAAAATACAAAGACCATAAGATTCAAATCAACTATGCACAAAACCACTCCTATCAATAATGTAAGTTCTAAGATCAACATACCTTAGATGAATTTGATAAGGAAAACTTACCATAAGCTTGTATTTACATCTATTTCGAAGAGAAAGCAATATCATGGATATTCATCAAAGATTTAGAATGGGTTTAAAAAGGATGACTTATTTTTAAGAAAGTAAGGTTGCTAACCTTAGAAGTGTTCATGATTTAGGGGTTACTAACTCCCTTTTTGTTTTGAGTTACCAACACTTCATTTTTTTTTCAAGAGGGACAATACTTCCGCATTCCATGCCTCTTATCCTCTTTTCAAGGGTTACTAACTCCTTTTGTTAAAGAAAAGAGTGACAACAAATGGAAAAGGTTTTTTTTTTTTGTTTTTTTAGCAAGAAATATCTCTTCTTCTCTTTACATGAAAACACTTTTTTTTAAAAAATATTTTAGCTACCCTTCATACCCCCACACTTTGTCTTTGACATCCATGACATACTTCTATAAATGTACACAAGATTCAACACAAGTTCTAGAAGTAATACACTTACCAAACCATTTTTGGGTATGAAAAACCTTATCAATTACACTTCTCAATCAAAGAATGAAATTATACATAAGAAAATTTGAAAAATATTTTCAATGTACTTAAACCAAATTAATATTACAAAAGACTATACTCATGGAAATTAAATCAAAACTTATTAGAAATACAAAATCAATTTCAATTTTCTTTAAAAATTTTGAAAAATTTATCTCTAGTCAATAAGATAGAAAAGAAAAATAGGATCTTTCAAATAGACTACTTCCTCCCCCCACACTTAAAAGACACATTGTCCTCAATGTGTGTTGTGCTAGCGTTTTGACAAAAAATTTCAAAACATGTTGTTTTGGAAACTTTTGGAAAAATGAAGTGCTCAAGTAAGACTCGATCTAGAAAGTGTCGACCTAATCTAATAAATCAAGCAAACTTACTACTAGCAACAATGGGGCAATCTAAATTAATTGAGCGCATGCAAGTATTAAATTCACCTAGAAAGTATACATCCAATCTTAGCAATTAACATAAACATATCATCAATCATAGCATTCAAACACATAAGTCTCACATAAGATCCAAAGAAACATGTTACAAATAAAAATTAATGCACAAACTACAAAATAAAAATGCATGAAATGTCATGATGAAAGAAAATACAACACATAACATCTTAAGGATAAGAATCATCAGCCTCTCCTTGGTCTACTTTGGCCACTTGTCTTTTACCAAAAATCCATAACCATCAAAGAATAACCTTAGGCTCTTATGAGATGCATGAAATTATTTAATAGAAAATCTATAAAAGACTACAAATTATATGTGAATATGCATGAGTGTAAAGATACAAAATGATGTATGAAATATCATTCAAAACAAAGAATCAACATGTTTAATTCATCAAGCAAAGATATCATCAATTGAAGAACAACTAAGAAGGGAAAAGATGAGAAAAGCTTATTCTTGGTGTTGGCATTCGTGTGCATACTTCATCCATCCAAGTTGTTGACATTTTTTTTGATCCTTCTTTGAAATGAAAACCAGTTAATTCTTAGTTCTCAATGTACCTAATAAGTAACAAAAATGAAGTTCAAGGAACAAGAAAAACTAAGCATGCAAATCTACCATATCATCATGTTCGTTCTCTAAAGATTAATCATAAAGCACAAAAGAGGAAAGGGTAAAGAAAATTCTTATTGATTGATTGGAGTGATCAATTCTTCTCAATTGCTAAGCTTCTCTTTGTAGTTTTCCTTCCACGTAAACATGATCAATTGGTATGACAAGATTGATCTTCTTTTGCACTCATCCTTTATCAAACTTCAATCAAGTTAGACTCTATTGCTAATGAAACAAAAGAAAAATTAAGTAGACTTCAAAAACAAAAACAATCAAAAGGGTTAGAAAATTGGGTTGCCTCCCAATAAGCGCCTTTCTTTATCGTCTTTGGCTAGACTTTCCTCCATCTCCCTTTGTTAAGGTGGATCATACCACTTCAAAGCGAAAAGTAGATATGACGAGATAGGAAGAATATGAGCACAAAAAAATAGGAGATAAGGAAAGAATTCACCAATTTTGTTGAGAGCGACCCCATGAATGGCTATGAATGACAATGCCATCTTTGTTGCCGTTAGAGGTTGATGCAATGAGAGCTTTCGGCATCCTTGATTGACATTGCTTCTTCCGTACCTTTGTGGAGTGTTCTCTTGGGTAATCTCCTCATCCTTTAAAAGGAATTGATCCATGGACATCCATTCCTCTTCTCCATAGCTTATTGAATTCTCATCATTTGATGGCTCTTCATGCTTAGCAATCTTTGGTGGAGAAGGTGGAGGAATATCCATCTCGATGTCTTCTTTTGGTGCTTCCTTTTCTTCTTGCACAATATTGGGAGTCTCCTTTGGTGTTGTAGGGATGCAGACCATGCATGAGCTATCATCTTCATCATTGGAGGAAAATTGAATGGGGTTTTGTTCATTAAGCTCTTGTGATTCCAAATCATCCATTGTTTTGCTTAACACCTCTTCAATTTCCTTCATGATTGGGACAACAATTTCATGAATTTCACCTTCCATCGTGCTTGGTTCAGAATAGGTTGGTTCCTCCCATGAAAATGTAGCTTCATTGCCCGCCTCATGATCCCTTCGTGTAGTCAATCCATCTACCATCTTCCATTCTTCATTGAGAACTTGTTTGATTGTAGCAACTAAAGGAATGTTTACCTTCCACGGTGTTGGATAATCATTGGGCGGTATTGTTTTCTTCTTTGGTTCCCTTTTCTTCCTTGGTGGATCTTGAGAATTTGTTGAAAATGAAACTGAATTTATCCCAAAATCAAACTTCTCTTTCTCCTTCATCTTCACAGAACTCTCTTCATCACTTAGCATTTGCACATGGGGTATGACAGTTGGTGATGGTTTCATTTCAGGGTTAGGAAGAACTGTCTTAATTTGTGGTGTAGAGGAAGAAAATGGGGCCTCTTGTGACTCCATCTCTTTTGTAATCCTTGGTTGATTGTCTTCCATTCCCATTGAATTGATCCCATATCTTTCGCATTGTTCAATCCATTATCAAGTTCCATGTTGTTCTCTTGTCCTTGAGCCATGTTCAAAGGTGTTTGCAAGAATGGTTGTTGGTGATGATTCACTCCTTGATTTGCAATCATAACGCGCAACAAATTGGCAATGGTGACTTGTTGGTCAGTATCTTGTTTGCTAAGCAACTGATTGTTTGTTGTGAGTGTTTGTACCACTTCTTCAATTCTTTCCATTTTTTTGCAAACTGATGATTTGAACTCTGACTCCTTAGGCTTTAGAATCTCTTCTGATGTGCCAAACTGATGAATGTTCTCAGCCATGATGTTGAGTAGCTTTCTTGCTTCTGTGGGTGTTTTGAATGTGAGGCTACCTCCACTAGTTGCATTAATGTAGACTCGATCTTCATAAAACAATCCATCATAGAATTGTTGTATCAAGAGTTCCTCGCTTATGTTGTGGTAGGGGCAGCTTTCACAAATCTTGTTGTACCTCTTCCAATATTGAAACAACTTCTCATTAGGTAATTGTTCACAAGACTTGATTCTTCTTCTTACATCGGCGCGTTTTGC
>AWWV01007322.1:0-74728 GCA_001974805.1 Corchorus capsularis
TTTAACTTGATGATAGGATGGGCACCGTTGACTTGAGTTGTGCTTCCTGCTACCCCTGTGGTAGGCAGATTTTCAGCTTCAGTGGTTTGTGCAGTTCCTGAGCTTCCAGGGGTCGCACTAGTCATGGCAGTTATCAACTCCATCATACGGTCCATTTTTCCATTGGTTGCCTCCTCTCGGCGCCTAGCTTCCTCATCCCGTCGTGACATTTCGTCCCTCAACTGCTGAATTTCTGCTGTTTGATCCCCCATTTTCTTAGTCTATAATCTGGTATTGTACTGCTGAGTCCGCTGATATATCTTCCTGGGTGGAGCTATCTTTAAAACCTGATGAGTTTGGATATTTGTATTCTAGCATTAATCTTTTTATTTACCAAGTTATTTACAATTTTTAAAGGTGTGGGGTCCCTCCACATGTTGGTAGGAACTTCCAATAGCCAAAAACCGTGACTATTTACAATCTTGTGAATAATCAGGGCTCTTGGTTTTATGATGTCATGAATGTCATGAACCTACTAATTCTATTTTCAAAGAAGTGGGGTCCCTCCACAATTGGTAGGAACTTCCACAAGTCAAAATCCGTGACTATTTACAATTCTGTGAATAATCATGGCTCTTGGCTTTATGCATATGATG
This sequence comes from Corchorus capsularis, assembly GCA_001974805.1. Taxonomy (NCBI): domain Eukaryota; kingdom Viridiplantae; phylum Streptophyta; class Magnoliopsida; order Malvales; family Malvaceae; genus Corchorus; species Corchorus capsularis. The sequence continues at coordinate 636 of AWWV01007322.1, forward strand.
TCATGATGCATGATCCTACTAACTCCTCATTCAAGGTAGAGAAAATAAGCTGGGAATCATTGCTGTTGCCATAACTTGCTACTTCTTCATTGATTGCAAACATCCATATCATAAACCCAACGTTTTGAAGATCAGAGCTTAATGATTACAGACCATAGTTCCGAAAATAAACTTAAAGGTTACAACCCATTGTTCTGAAGTTAAAAAACCGCAAATTACTAAATTATTTTTCCGAAAATAAACTCTATTTACATAAGCAACTAGTAATTAAAGATTACTACAAAGTCCTGGTGCCCCTATTTTCCCACAAATTGTCTGAAGTAGACAAGGGCTTCATCGCATTTGCTGACGGTGTCTTCCAAGGCATCGACTACTGGCTGAAGGCGCTGACCGAATGGTGCGAGGCATGGTAACACACCTTTAGCTTGATCCCTGATATCCTCTACCTGGAGCAACCCAATCCTGATCTGGTCCAGAAGGAAGCGTATCTGCTCACATCTTTGATCATAAGCCTTCCTCTGAAAGAATTCCTGATCCTGGAATGTCCAATTCTGAGCACGTAGTGTCGCGCACTCCTCTTCCAAATTCTTGAGCGTACCCATCACTTTTCCATATTCTTCCTGGTTTATCTTAGCTGCTTTCTTATGGAATTCCACAGTTGCTTTTGCCTGAGCCTTAGCTGCTTTAGCTGCCTCTGTCCTGATCTTTTCTACTCTCAACTCATCCTGCACCTTTTCTTTTTCTTCCCTAGCCCTTTTCAACCGGCGATCCAGAGTCTGTACCCGCTGATCTGCTCTCACAGAACTTTCTCCCCTTTCGAAGTCCAATTTCTCCATGAGGTAACTGTTTGCTATCTTAGCAGCTTTGTTCTTCTTAGCCAAACTAGTTCTCTCCTTGCATTCAGCTTTGAAGTCCTTTTTCAGCTCTTGATGTCGAGCTATGGCTTTTTCTTTCAACTTCCTTTCACCTCTGGCCTCCTCTTCCGCTTCCTTGCATCTGGTGCTCATTTCTTCAGCCCTCTTTTCTGCCTCCTCTATCCTCAACATTAACTTTCGGTTAACTTCTGCTATTCTTTGAGCTTCAGTGCCATTCCTTTCCCTTTCCAACTGCATGGTTAGCTTCATAACTATGTCCTCCATTTCTTCTCCCACTTCAGCTTCAAGATTGGTAGGGGGAGGCACCTTTATGTCCTTTAATCTCTTCCGATGCCAGTCAGGATATTCGGGTGTTACTCTTGTATCTCTTCCACCCTTTCTCACAAAAGTCATTTGTGTGAGAGTTGTTCGGAGCTCTTGAGCTTCTATCTTGGAATTCTCTTCCCCATAGACGATGTTGACACTACTCAGACCATGAGTGGCTGGAATGAATTGCTTGCTACCATACTGCCTCTTAACCATCACGGGAGAGTAACTTGTGACACCCCACAGTCCAAACAAAGGAACCCATGGGTTGAGACCACAACAGTAAGCCATAGATGTAGTATAGAACCAAGGAGCAACCCAATTAACTTGTTCAGCTTTAAGGGTCCCTAGGAACCTTATCCATTGCACTTTGGTCTTACTTTTGGGCCACTTGCTATCCAGATATTCCCGTATAGGATTTCACTTTACCCACTGGTGGATCGGAAGTGTGAACCGAGACTCTATACATTCGAAGTGTCCTTTGAACCAGATGGTCAACAACTGAGCACAACCCTGGAACCTTCCTCCCTTTTTACGACAATAATTCAAAGACCTGATAGTTTTGGCTAGAATAGCCGGGACGGAGTTATCTCCTCTTAAGATGGAGTCCACTAGATGGATCACATAGGAGTCTACTTGTCCTAATGCCTTGGGAAATACTACCATCCTGTAGACCAGCACAGCCATAACATTCTGCCCCTGATGGGTGTTTGGGTTCTCCTTGACATACTCCATAAGGCATTGCACTGCTAACCCATTTGAGTAACCCTTACTTTTCCAATACTTGTCATAAACTGCCTTTTTTGTACCCATAAGCTCTGCCAAGGTGGATACTGCGGTGGACTTGTTTTCCCTCATGAAGACTCTAGATCCTGCCTCGATAGCCTTTAATTTCAATAACTGGGCACATTCCTCGATGGTAGGGACCATATCGACTTCATTGAAGGTGAAGCAACGGTATGATCGATCCCAATATGGTAGCATTCCCCTAATCATGTTGTCATCTACCTTCACTTTCATAAGCTGAACCACCGCCCCATATTTTTCTGCAAATTCTGATTCAGTCATCTTCATCCTCATCCATAGCTTGTGAAGCTCAGTGTAGTCATTTTGCTTTAAATCCAAGTATATCTCTTCCGACACCTCTGATTGAAATTCCCCGTTCAAATTATCCCCATATTTCTTCTGTGCTGTCTCATGCCTATGCTGAACGTGAGCCGGGTGACTATCTCTCAGATGTTCGGGCACAAAGGACTCTAGTTCATCCGTTAACATCTTCCTCTACCTTGAATGATGAATCAACCTATTATGAATGCGAATGCAAGGAGGGGAAAAAGGCACACAACAATGAAACGAGGTTAGTAATATGTAAAGCTTCAGATAAATACATACAAATGCCCTTGATAAAAGCATTTTCCGGTTTTTGAAAATTCGAGCATTAAGCTCTTGTGGGCGGAGAGTCCATCTATTAGGGTAATATAATTACCCTTTTCCAAGGTTCATGATAAGAAAAAAAAGTAAAGGTGAGAAATGTTCCTTTTGTGTATCTAGGTTTATCATCGCGGGATTGGCTCTACCTAGGCGGAATATTAGGGTATCTAAATGCTGGGCGAGGCTTTTCATGCTCTAAAGGTTCCCAAACTGTCCTCACTGTCGCTTTTTCAAGCTAGTAAGGACTCCATTCCTCACCCACATTAGGATCATTGGAGAGGATTCAGTCTGAGTGGAGGTGTTCACTACAAACCCGCACGGTGACTATCGTCACACGAGGGCTAGCTACTTTGCCTCCTCCTAAAAGGATTAGAGCTCTGGTGTAAGCTCATGCACAATGCTAATGCAAATTACTTAGTGCACGTGTGAAGAAACAAACAAACCTTTACTGAACACTCATAACCTAAACTTACTAAACTACCCCCAAAGAGAGAAGAAATAAACATAGTGTTAAGCAAGATATAAACAAGATATGAATGAAGCCCTTAATGACATGTATGCAAAATAAAGTGTACAGACATGGATAAGCAAGAAAAGGAAATAAACAACCAATTATGAGACCCTAGTTATTTCCAAACCAGTGTTCAGTTTGACTCTCTAACTTGTTCCCCAATGGAGTCGTCAAGCTGTCGCAACGTTTCACGACCGGGGGCGAAACTACCGTTCTGATACTCACGGGTTCTTATGGGAGTCGCCACTAATCTTTTTTACCTAGGTGTGATTAGCCACCTATCCATTTATTAAATCTAATATTAACATAATTAGGTAATACTAAACTTAATACAGTCTGCTTAACCAGAGTCCATGGTCCGGGAGTCGGGTACGCATGGGGAAGGATTAGTACCCCTACGACGCCCGTCGAAACGACGGCACTGACTGGTCTAGAACTGACTTCGGGTCTCTATAGTTGGTTAATTCCTTTTACGCCTTAGTCTTTTCATGCCTAACTTTATACTTAACTTTTCTTAGTTCTTCGTTTTATGCCAAATTGTTACTTATTTTCTTTACTCAATTGTCCGGATTGGGCCAATTTGCTATTGCCTTTATTTTGACTTAATTTAATTTGGATTAAGCCAATTCATTATTTCCTTCCCTTTATTGACTCAATTTTATAAATCAAGCCCTTTTATTGTTTTACTTAATCTCTTTTTAGATTAAGTTCTTTATTGACTTTACTTAATTACCTTAAATCAAGTTCTTTATTTTACTTAATTACCCTGAATTAAGCCTTTTATTGATCTCACTTAATTACACTGAAATTAAGCCTGTGTCTTTTTACTTAATTTCCTTGAAACTAAGTCAGTCTTTTCTTTACCTAGTTTCCTTGAAACTAAGCCAGTCTTTTCTTTACCTAGTTTCCGTGAAACTAAGCCAGTCCATCTTTACCTAATTTCCTTGAAATTAAGCCAATCTTTCCTTTACCTAGTTTCCTTGAAACTAATCCAATCTATCTTTACCTAATTTCTTTGAAATTAAGTCAGTCTTTTATCAGTCTAATTTCAATCTTCTTTCAGCCTGATTTCAGTTTAATATTCGTCCTTTTCAGTCTAATTTCAGTCTTCTATCAGTTTTCTTTCAGTCTGATTTCAGTTTAATATTCATCCTTTTCAGTCTAATTTCAGTCTTCTATCAGTTTTCTTTCAGTCTGATTTCAGTTTAATATCCGTCCTTTTCAGTCTAATTTCAGTCTTCTATCAGTTTTCTTTTAGTCTAATTTCAGTCTTATTTCAGTCTAATTGTCAATCCTCTTTCCTTGAAATTAAAGTCAGTCTATAGTTACTTAATTTTTTATGAATTAAGTTTTTAACTATGCATACTTTTCTTAATTGCCTTGACTAGACTTTCTTTTCTTAATTATCCTTAATTTCATTAAGATCCACTTCTCTTAATTTCCTTTATGTCCCTTTATTTCACTGAATTAAGATTTACTTCTCTCAATTTCTTTTATTTTCCCTAACTTTGCTGAATTAAGAATTACTTTTTCTTAATTTTCTTCAATCACATTACATTAAGGCTTTTAATTGTGCACATGATGCATGTGTTCCGGTTTAACCACATTTACCCAAATATTTATATGAGGGGTATTATTTGGGCACCTTCCACTTGATTTGTAAGACCCCCAAATTAATATCCCCAGGCCTAGGAAAATAGGATTTAAAATGGACAAGTATTGTCACATCTTACCAAATTATTCTATCATCGGAATTGATTTCTTTTCCCAAATGAGTATCATGCCAAGACATTTAAAAATAATATTAACATGCATGAATATAATATACTTCCAAGAAACTTGTTAATTCTTCACATGATTAGAATAGATAATGTAATCCCTTAATAAAGTTTCTAATTAAAATAATTTTCAAATCCAGTGACCTAATTGATGAGAACATTAAACCTGGAGGATTTAATTACCTAAATTCATAGGGTTCATGACTTAATTAACAAGTTCCTGACGCATTGGGCTTAAATGCACTAGACTTAAGGACTAAATTAAAAAGAGTTGGAGAAATTACCTGCTATTGCTGACTGCTGACTTAATACGTCGTCGTTCCGGTACGTACGGACTATATATCACTCCCTTCTTCCTCTTGCAAAACCCTAGCCTTTTCTGGTGATTCCCACAGCGCCGCCTCTGAGCCTCTCCACTGTAATCAATGCCGAATCCCTCCGTAAACAAACTCCAAACCTCAAATCATGACTTCCCCTCTTAATTTTCTACGATTCTATGGTTTTAACTCTAAGAAATTCCACTGGAATCTTCTAGTTCTTCCTCTGACTCAGATGAAACTTCAGATCTACCTTTCCAACTTGTGATTCTAACCGAAAATGACATATATCTACCCATTTCGCGACCTTAATCCGTCCATGGCTTTCAATTTTATGATTATCTTTTCAAAATAGAAAAATTCCCAAACCTACAAACCCTAGATTCAAAATCGCAGAGTTTCCTCCTTTTTTTTTCTTCCTCCCCTTCAATGATAACGATAGGCCTATTTATATGCATAAAGATGAGAGGTATGATCCTTAAATCTACGGTTCTCTTTTTCTATTTTAATTTTGATTTTCTTTTCCTTTCTGGATCCTTTTCTAATCCTATTTGTATCTGGTGCAGGTGGCGATTTCGGATATGGATGGTGCGTTTCATGAGCTGTCCCTTGATGAGTCACCGTCCTTCCCTGGTTTTTTGAGCCTATGGTTTTCGCATCTCTGGTTTTTTCTTGGATACCACTTCCCAGGTGGTTTTTTTTTCTCTTTTTTTTTTTTGCCTAGCGACCTATTTACTGTATGACCCCTTTACTTCTGTTCGATCTTCATTTCAACAAATTTTTGCTTTCGTTTTGCTCCCTTGTTTTGTCCCCTGTGAATTCTATCTTTTCTGTATTGTGAGGAAGACAATGAGCTGTCAGCTTGGCATTGGTTCTTGCTCAGGTGACTTATTGACGTTCCAATCCTTCATATTTAGTTTTTTTCTTTTCAGTCTTAAATTTTTATTTAACCCTCTGATTTTGACTCTTTTTATTTTCTTCTTCGAGCTTCTCACGTGTAATCATTTTTGTGTGTGCAGGTGTTCTTTGGGTGATGATCTAGCCAAAAGACTCTCAACGATTCTAACTTTTTCCTTATATGTCATAGTGATGCTGACATGGACCAATGAGGTTATCTTGGCTTAGACCTTGCCACCTATAATATTGACTTCTCCTTCCTCCTTTTACTGCTTTGGTTATTTCTTTCCTCCACTCATGGGTTCCATCTATGAACTCTGCTTGAAAGATGCCCTACGTGATGTTTTAATGGCCTTGGTGACTTTGAACCCTTCCTTTATGTTGTCTTGTTTGACTTGTTGAGTTTTGCTGATGATTCTGAAGTCTTCCTTGCCACATAAATATAGACACTTCTCTTCATGCCCTGTGCTGTAAGATGCATGCTTTAGTATGCTTGTGTTTCCGTGAATGCAAATGGATCACTGACTCTGCAGAAGGTGATAATATACGCTCTCCCTAGTTACTATATGAATCTTTAATATAAGTATGTTGTTTTAACTGGGCTGTGGGTAAAATGCTTGTGGAATGCTCGGGTTGTATGCTATTTGCCCCCTCTTCTTTTTTATGTCACTGCCTTATGGCTACAATTAATGCCCTACTTTTATTCTTGTGATAATTTGAATTCTTCCAGTGTCTTGGTTCTAGATGATATACTTAACTACCCAAACTTTGCCTTCATGCACACTGTTTTACAATTGTTATGCTACAAATGTGTGCATATGCATGCTGTATTGACACTTGACTGCCATGTGTATGATCTTGCTTTTATCTTACCCGTCTACATTTTATTATGCTTTATCCTACTTATGCCTGCTAAGTTGATACATGCTGATGTTATACTGAAACTATAGGGCTTAGCTGTTATGTGACTGAATGCTGGCTTCGAAATGACCAATGTATCAGTGCTACTGTTGTTTACTAAATAGGCTTGATATGCTTGTCATATTTCCAAGGCTAATATTGGTGCTTAGGGACCAGGAATAGATCCTGAATCTCTCTTCCAAATTCTGCCGATAGCAAAAATGCCATTTCATGTTCACGTTTCTTTTCTTGCATATATTCTGATGTGAAGTTTCTATGCTAATATGCTTGTGTTTTTCTTTTCTTGCTACATCTCCTTATTATCTCCACCTTTCATCCTGTGCACAGCCCTGCACATGAGGTCTTTTAAAAGATCTTCGACGCTCGGGTGCACGCTTGTTTGATAGCCTTTGCTTTTTCTTTGTTTGGTTTGACATTGCTTGCACTGTTTTTGCATCTATACCTGATCGAGCTCAAATTATGCATGTTTTTATAGCTATTTTTATATACTTTTTGCTATTTTTATATGTGTTTTTACCCTATTTTGTTAGTATTTGTGTTTTTAGGTCCTGAAGACAAGAAAAGTGAAAACTTATTGTTTTTCACTCTTTTTGGAGCTATTTTGGAGACTTTTTACTAAACTATGGATTTAACCATTTGGAATGAAGATTTGAAGATGCGAAGTTCGTGATTGAAGATATATTGAAGATTTGGAGCTTAATTTATTAAGGATTGAAGACAAGCCCAGATGAAGCCCTGAAGTTGAGGATTTTTGGATTATTTATATTGGAATATACTCAGCCCATATAAACCTATAATTGGAATTAAAATCCCAATTAATAGGCCTAATATCCAAAAGAATATGCAAATCCCGCAATAATCCCGTAGATTTGCGATATTAGCCCGGTTTCAGCGCAGTCTTCGTAGAAAGGCCATAACTTTCTGCTCAGATGTCCGTTTTAAGCCCATGAGTACTCGTTGGAAAGATAACTCCAAGCTCTACAACTTTCTTTTGAAGTGAAAAGCCCAGATCTGCCATCTTCAAGCCCGAAATTCAAGTCAAAGTCCCTGCTCAATTCCAGAAAATTCTAGAGTCCTCATCCAACTTGGAGTCTACTCTAGGATGACACCTAATCCTACTTGGAGACCAAGAAAAGAGCCTAAACCGTCCTACCCTATTTCTTCACTATAAATAGCCACCTCCTGTATCACAAATCACACTTACACACATTAGATACACATCATAGATTTAGATAATTCTCTTTTTCTTTAGTTTTTAGGTTTTTCTGTAGTTCTAGAAGGGGGAGAAGTCGACACCCTCTCTAGCAATAGAGGGAGTCGACATCCCTAGGGTTTCAAAGGGGAGATTCCGCCTCTCCCAGTCCTGTAAGTATTCTTATGCCTCTCATGGATTTTCCTAAATTCATGAGTAGCTAAATCCTTAATACTTCTGATCCTTTGGTGAATTCAATCAATTGATTATGGTGAGATTTCTATACTTATAATTTTGTGTTAAGTTCTTGATGATAGTAGTCAAAACCCTAGAATAATTTTATGATTCTGAATCTTATCTGAATTATGTGGCCACTAAGGATGTAAGAGGAAGATCTATGGCTAGATCATACTTAGAATTAATCACTCAAGTTTGATTGTATGTAGCAAATTAGGTTTGTTTAATCGCTGCTTAATGGGTATTTGTCTACCGGAGGGCGAGAAATTTCTCTTCGTATTGTTCTATTTATACGCATGTGTGTAAATTAATTGTTCTTAATGCTTTGTTCTCAAGTGATCTTTAAGCCCTAAGAAAGTAATCGATCATTGAAGGAATAATAGGGATAACTGCAGCTTTAATCGGCCTCTTATCTAAAATACATGTTGGGAAACCTATATCAGTTGTCAGTCAAGAATAAGATGTGAAATTCACCTTTTAAATCGAGGATCCATAGTTAATTTGATTGAAGGATACCACTGGTGAAGAAGTATGCTTTTTAATTATTGTTTGCTTTATTAATTTGCTTAATTAATCTGCTTTAGATTTAGATTTAGATTTGCTTTGCTTTGCTTTATTTTTAGTTTAATTGTTTTTAGGGGATTGTAGATATCATTGTTTATTTTACCCACATCTTTACCCTGTTTTCTGTTTGATTTTTGGAAAAGATCTTTCTATCTTTTGATTGTTCATCACATAAACCTTCTCTGTGGGATTCGACCCCTACTTGCCCTAGCTATTCTAGTTAGTTATTTGTGGGGATTATTTTTATGGTCATAGACGACACGATCAATGCCCCTTCGATTCTCTTTTGGCTTACACCAATTAACGGTGTCTAGTATTGGATTTTGGGGGGCACATTCCTTGCCTCTTGTGTTTCGTTTATCTTCTGCAGGTTATAAGGATTGTTCCTTGTGGGCTAGTTTTGGGACAATGTAGGAGAGGACTTGGCTGGAGAGGCATTTGAGCTTATTTTATTATTATTATTTTTTTTACTTTATTGGGACAAAAATGTACATTCCTATTAAGTATCCATTTATTGGTCTAAATTCAAGCTGCATGAATGATCAATCTGTACTTAGGACTTTATCATGTTAATTTTATAACTGTTATTACAAACAAAGCTAATTGCCTATTACCAATCCAAGGTATAATGTGACCCTCTTTAACTTAAATATTACCTAATGCCATCACATTATTTCGTTCATTATTTGTTGTTGACATCCACTTTTTGTGTATTCGTAGTTTATTCAACTTTGTGGATCTTTATTTATTCTTAAAAAGATATTAATTCTTGCCTGATCACAATTCCAAATGCACTATTTTACTTTTGAGGAATCATTAAGCTATTACCCTAGAAGGCTGAGATCCTCTATTGCCTCTAAGAGTGACCAAAATATTTCTGAAATGAGAAATGACCAAAATGTCCTTGGCTTAAAAAAATGACGAAAATGCCCCTGGCAATTTCTTAAAAGGATACTTGAAATGGGTGTCTACACGTAGCTAAAAATATCCCTTTATTAATCGAAGCAGATATAGGTGGCATGAAATGCAAACAGTTATAATCAATGATAATTAAACATGATATGCACGTGATTACTTTCTACTTTGCTCTATGGAATTGCTAAATTATTACAAATACCAAATGAAAACAAATAAATTGAAAGCTAAGGGCCAAACTGGACAATTCTGGGGACTTCTGCACACTAAGAAAAACCATCAGCAAAATTCAGGGGCACAAAACACAAATTGTATATGTAAGCACTAAAATGCATCAAAAAATAGATCTAAAATCAAGGACCAAACAAAGCTAGCACAAGAAACTTGGACCAATTGCTGATTAACATAAGCCTGAGGAAAATCAAATCTTTAACCAAGGTCTTAATTTTTTAGTTGACATTAACCCTAATGAATTCATCAATCCCCTTCCTAAGTTAATTTCAATTTAAAAAGTCAAATCTTAAATTCAAGGCCATGACTTTCAAATTTAAAGCTAACTAAAAAAAATGGCTTAATACCCATGTTTCAAAGCTAGCTTTAGTTTGTAAATTTGAACTTTGAATCAAAGCTTTGATTTTTCCAATTGAAATAAACTTAAAACGGGATCAAGGAACCATTTTGGATTAATATGAACTTAAAAAGACGGGCCTTTAGTCAAGAATCTTCAATTCTAAGTTGATTTGAACATAAAAATCTAAACTTTAGCAATTATCAATCATTTTCGATTAAAGACTCTATCTTTAAGCTAAAAACTAATATTTAATCTTGATCCAAGTTGTCACAAGCTAAAACTTCACATTTTATTAATAAGAATCAAAGCTTTAGACTAAAACAAATCCAACACCATAATTATTAAAATAGCATTTTTAATCCTAATTTACCAAATAACATCACATATATGCATAATTAATTAAAGCTAACTTACTTATAAGCCTAAATTACCAAGACAAGCCCTAAATTGACTTCTCAGCAACAACTAATCTCCAATCCCATGAAAATTAAAGTAGTAATAAAGCAGGAAGGACTGAATTGAAGAGGGAGGAGACAATACCTGCTAAAGCCGCGAATAACCACTATCAAAACGACGCCGTTTTGCCTAAAATGCCTTCCTTTTCAGCGTTTTTTTCTTCTTCCTCCTCCTTTTCCCTTTTTCTTTCCGCAGATTGCTTCTCTCTCTTCCTTATTCGGACCAGCGCCGCCCTTGCTTCTAACTCAGAAGCTTTAAGTCGCCACCAGACCCTCCATCTAGCACCGCTGTTCCTCCTTTCTTCCTCTTCCTTCTACTTCTTCCTTCTTTCTTCTTTCTTCAAAACCCGAGACCCCTTTTTGAACTACCCAACCCGTAACCCTCAAATCACCGATTCCGACGAGATTCGACAGTGAATTAACCCGACTCTTCAATAATTTAAGCCTATTCCATCTTCCCTTCAAAACTTATGATTCAATTTCTAAAAGAAACCCCTAGAGAAGGAAACCCTAAATCCCATTTTTGAACCCTTACTTCATCTTCGACAGCAAAGGGAAATTTTGATGGAGAGAAAGAAGTAAGTGAATGGAGAGAGAGTGAATTCTCTTTGTTTGTCAAAGTTGTGAGGAGCGTTTTTTCTTTTGATCGAAGGGAGCGAGTGTGTGTGTGGAGTGTGAAGGTTTTTCAGAGAGAAGGGTCCGAGAGAGGTCTCTGTTATGAGGGGTGGGAAGAAATTCTAGAGAAAAAGAATGAAGAGAGAGTTCGATCGTAGTCTGTTAGAGAGAGAATGAGCTTGAGTTTTTTTATTTTAGAGAGAGAGAGCAAGAGGTCAGGGAAGTAAGAGAGAGTGACCCCTTGATTGAGTGAGAGAGTGGCCGCCTTGAATCAATTCCCCTCCTCTTGCCTTAACCGACTTCTTTGTCTTCTTATCGCAGGTGAATTTCTGTTTCCATCGGATAAGCAGGAGCCACTGATGAGCTGCGCCTTTGGGAGGATAAGATTAAGGGAATCGTGAGCTGGCATGGACGGTGATCTGGCTTCATTGACTGGCTAGCAGGTAATTTCTTCTAACCAATTTTGGGAATCCGATAGGTAACTTGGCTGGAATCCTCTGTTGCTTTGTTTAGGTGCATTTAGTTCATGTGTGCCACAGATTTATTTGACCATTTGCAATTTTGATCACCTTGATAACCTTTACATTTAGCCCTTAAATCTGTTGGACCATGACTTGATGATTAGCATGAATGAAACTTTGATGTATTGGTACCCAAATGTTTGATGCGTTCCATGGGTTCGACATGAATCTATTATCAACTGATCCTTGCTTTCTTTACATGCTGACTTAACCTTGCTATTTTTCTACTGCACTTTAAGCCCTTTTATTCATCATTTACTTGGCTGGTTCCTTAAAATATGAATTTGGCTATTAACCTATGACTTTTTGCATGAGTCAATTTGGCTTTTGAGGTCCTTCATTGCACACATCCATACTGAAATTGAGGGCAATATGCAATATAGAAGCTGCAAGTATGTAGCCATTGGTTTTTCAACAGAATCTTAATCAAACTTTGTCATAAACTAATCTCTTCTTTTTCTTATTTGCAGGATTGGATCAACAAAGGAGAGTAAAGTAGAAAATAGAAATTAGATTTCAAGGGAAGACAAAGGAAGGGGATCATGCAACCTAAACTTTCATTTTTGTGTTTTACTATTTCCTTTTTTTATTTTGTATTTGGAGAAATGTGTAATCTAAAATGCGAATGAGAAATTATAAATTCTTTCTTTTATTTCTCTTATTTCCAATTTTTACTTCTTGAATGCCATAAAATGCAAAAACGCACAAAAATGCTAATCCAACTTATGCAAGGTCTATTTAATTACTAAATTGAAGGTTAGTTAGTCAATGCACTAACTGAGCTTAAACTATATGATTAAAATGCAACAATACTAAATTACTAAATGAAAATATGCAAAAATGCCATGCACATTAAGATTTTTTTATTTGCAATCTAGATAACTAAAATGAATTAGTTAATCTAAATTAAAATGAACTTAAAATGACCAAAATACCTCCTAAATGCAAAATGACCAAAATGCCCCTGAATGTGAAAATAACCAACAATGCCCCTGGATGACCCTAATGCTAATTTGACCCAAATTGAAGGATATAGGACAAAAACGGGTGTCTATAGCTGCCCCTCTTTGCGCGCTTTCTAACTATCAAGAAGTGTGCAAAGAAGTAGTTTGTACACTTTGCAAGTTAGGGAGCGTGCAAAGACGTAGACACCCGCCTTGTCTATAAAATACATGCTGAGGGAAGATCTACTTTGAGGTCTGTACTGAAAATTGATGAAATCTAAAATTGTTGAAAACTGGAAAAGATGACCGTCTTCAGTCTAAATCTTAAACGCTTTCAGGAACTGTCTTCAGATCCCTCTACGAGCAGTCTTCACACTCATACTTCATTTGTTTTAGGAACTGTCTTCAGAACCCATCTACGAGCAGTCTTCATACTCATACTTAATATCTTTTAGGAACTGTCTTCAGAACCCATCCACGAGCAGTCTTCATACTCATACTTAATATCTTTTAGGAACTGTCTTCAGAACCCATCTACGAGCAGTCTTCATACTCATACTTAATACCTTTTAGGAACTGTCCTCAGAACCCGTCTATGAGCAGTCTTCGTAATCATTCTTAATACCTTTTAGGAACTGTCTTCAGAATCCATCCACGAGCAGTCTTCATACTCATACTTAATATCTTTTAGGAACTGTCTTCATGAACTCGTCTATGAGCAGTCTTCGTACTCATTCTTAATACCTTTTAGGAACTGTCTTCAGAACCCATCTATGAGCAATCTTCGTACTCATTCTTAAATACTTTTCAGGAACTGTCTCCAGAACCATCTATGAGCAGTCTTCGTACTCATTCTTAAATACCTTTCAGGAACTGTCTTCAGAACCATCTATGAGCAGTCTTCGTACTCATTCTTAAATACTTTTCAGGTTCCGTCTTCAGATCCATTCTTAAAAGGAAAGTCTCTGAAGTATGCCCGGAGGCAATTGGAATTGATACCCGGAGGCTTTTTTGATTTCACTAAACTTCTTGAACTGACAAACTCTGACATCCTTGTCTCTTATCTCCTAACTATATGATTTTCCCCTTAACTGGGTTGTCCACTCGAGCCCTTCTATGAATCTGTTTATCTTTCCTCTATGTGAAACTACATCCCTTTCGTTGATCTTTCCCACTTGGATGCTTTTTCATTGTGTCTTCTCCTTAATTTTGATCTATTTGAACTTCTTATAAATTCTCCTTCCTTGTTTGAATGCTTTCTCTGGTCTCTGTCATGCTTATTCCACTCCTTGGATCCACCTCCTTCAATCGTTCCTGGCTCTGTCTCCTTCCTCTTCTTTCCTCTTCTTTTTGAACTTTCTTTTGTTTCCTCTTAACCCGTATTCTGCTCCCAATTTGTCTAATCTATGTCTACAAAACTTCAATTTCTAGTGATTTCAATGTTAGGATCTAAACTTCCATCTTCCTCATTCTAAAGTGCCCCAACAGCTTCTTTTTCCAACGCTTCCAAGTTCTTCCATGCCCTAAACGTCTTCTTCTTAATGACTCTGAGTTCCTCTTTCTGCTCTTATAATGAACTTGACTCCTTGTCTTGCAAATTCCTGTTTTGAATGATGATGAAATGTTCTCATGTGTGCATGTGTGAATGCCCATGAATGCCTAATGACTAAATGTTGAATCAAAGACGTATCAATTAAAGGAGATAAAAACAATTCTAACTTCCCTTGTTTTATCCAGTGTCTTTTCGGCGAGTTTCCTTGCTTTAGATCTACCATGAATGACTGGAATTTCATCGCCCCTTTGTTATGAGGATCAACTTCCTTGTTTCCATCATGACCTCTTCTCACTGCAAATAGATTAATCCGAAAGTCAAAGTTCAAAAGTTTGTTAATCATGTAACTTAAACTTCTTAGACATGTTATGATTGCAAGTAATGATTTCATAAGTCAATGCCCATTTGCCCTTAACAACATCTTATTTTTTTTTGTTAGGTATGCCCCCTACATGTTAAAACCATTTTCGAAATTGGTGACTACCACTTGTAAGACTTTCCCATTTAACCTCCCTGATTTAATCTTCCTTTTAGACTCACAAATGGAATGCAAATCTTTTACAAAACTCATTTTCAAACAATATTCTCACTTTGTTATTTATCTCAAAAATGGTTTTTATCAACACTAGTTTTGAAAAGAAACATGGTTCCAAAAGGATCTGAAAACAATTGTTGAAAAAGCTTATCTTGATGCGTTATGAGGCTAGAATATCTTCATCAATGGATTTCACCCCTTTTTGTCAAAATGAAATGTTATACCACTTATGATTTTTGATGACATGCTATGCCATATGTCAGGCCCACGCGTTCAAAGAATGAAACACCAGATTTGCATCAATATTGCAGTATGTATCAAAAATTGATAGAAGTAGAACTGTTTAATCAAGGAAGTCTCATATTCAAAAGAAAAGAAAGCATAGAAAAGGTAGCGCCTCGTAACGATGAATACTCCGACGATGATATGGTGACAAGACCATTGGATTTTTCGAGAAAAAGCCGACTATACTTGATGGCACCCACTCAGTCTGGATCGCGTCGTATCCTATTTTGACCTTAAGAGATAATTTGATATCCATCGACTGCCAGTTTACTTTCTCCAAATTCTTAAGCCGCCCTTTTCGGGTTTTCAGCTCAAGTTTCTCCTTTTTCCATCCTTCGCTCGAGCCGCCCTTTTTGGGTTTTCAACTCAAGCGACCCCCAATGGACCCAAGCCGCCCTTTGCGGGTTTTCAGCTTGGATCCCTCCTTTTATTTGTTTCTCTTTCTTTTTGCGACCTTTTTCTTTTTTAGGCCCAGTTTTTTTCTTTTTATTTTTGGTGCAACCTCTTTCTTTTTTAGGCCCAGTTTTTTTTTAAAGCATGGTACTTCTTAACTGCATCAGAATTGATGGATCTTGGAAACTCTTCACCGTCCATCTCTTGTAGAATTAATGCTCCACCGGAAAATGCTTTCTTCACCACAAATGGGCCTTCCCAATTCAGTGCCCACTTGCCCCTTAGGCCACGTTGTTCTGGTAATATTTTCTTCAATACTAAATCTCCCACTTTGAACTCTCTTGGGCGTACTTTCTTATTAAATGCCCGCTCCATCCTCTTTTGATACATCTGACCATGGTACAAAGCTGTTAATCTTTTCTCATCAATCAAATTGAGCTGGTCATATCTCTCTTGAACCCATTCAGCCTCTTCCAACTTAGTTTCTCGATATACCCGTATGGATGGTATTTCTACCTCAATGGGTATTAATGCCTCCATTCCATATACCAAAGAGTACGGAGTTGCCCAGTTGAGATCCTAACGCAAGTCCGATAAGCATGAATTGCAAGAGGAAGTTTCTCATGCCAATCCTTATATGTCTCAATCATTTTCTCCACAATCTTCTTGATTGTTCTTATTGGCTGCTTTTATTGCACTGTAACTGGTTGAGTTGCTATGCACAAATTGAACTGCTTGCAAGTTTCTTCTACCAATCCTTGATTCAAGTTGGATGCATTGTCAGTAATAATTCTCTCTGGCAACCCATATCGGCAGATGATCTCTTTCTAAATGAACTTGGTGACCATTGCTTGAGTAACACTTGCATAAGAAGCTGCCTCAACCCACTTTGTAAAGTAATCAATTGCAACCAATATGAATTTATGTCCATTCGAAGCCTTGGGGTTAATGACTCCTATCACATCCATTCCCCACATCGAGAAAGGCCATGGGGCTGACATTACATGTAGTGGATTCGGAGGCACATGAATTTGGTCTGCGTAGATCTGACACTCATGGCATCTTCTGACATATTTGATACAATCGGTTTTCAACGTCAACCAATAATAACCTGCTCTCATAATCTGCCTCGCTATCTTGTGCACACTGGCATGACTCCCACATGAACCCTCGTGCATTTCTTCCATAATTTTTCTAGCCTCCGCTGAGCATACACATCTGAGCAATGTTTGGCCACGACTTTTCTTGTTTAACGTGTCACCTTCTAAGAGATAACCCGTCGCCATTCTTCAAATCACCATTTTGTCATTTTCTGTAGCATGCTCTAGGTATCTCTTGAGGATATCAAAATACCATGGATTCCCGTCTATTTCATCTTCCACACTCATCACATGTGCTGGGGAATCTTTCATCTAAACTTGGATTAGCTGAATCTCTGTGTTTGTTCCCACTTTAAAACATTGACGCGAGGATTGCTAATGCGTTAGCTAACTGATTATCTTCTCTGTGTAGATGGTGGAATACGATCTTTTCAAATGGCTTGATTAACTCTACCAAATAATCTCGGTATTTAACCAACTTCGGCTCTCTTGTCTGCTATTCTCCTTTCATTTGACAAATTACCAAAGTTGAATCACCGTAAACCGCCCATTTCTTTACTTCTTTGTCTAAAGCCATCTGAATTCCCAAAATGCAAGCTTCATATTCTGATACATTATTTGTGGCTGGGAATCCCAATCGAGCCGTTGCTGGGAAATAACTGCTAGCTGAGAAATGAAGCGAGCAATGTAATTCAATCTACCCAAAACCTTCTAACTTCTTTTTGATTCTTTGGTGGGGGCGAATTTTGGATGGCTTTCACTTTGTCTGGTCTACCTCAATCCTCTTCTCGCTGATCACGAATCCAAGAAACTTCCCTGAAGTGGCTCCAAAGGTACATTTTGCCGGGTTAAGCTTAAGCTGAAATTCTCGAAGTCTTTTAAAGAGCTTTCATAAATTCACCAAATGTTCTTCCACTGACCGAGCTTTAGCAATCATATCATCAACACCTGCTTCAATTTCTTTGTGTATCATATCATGGAAAAGGTTCACCATAGCTCTTTGATATGTCGCCCCGACATTCTTCAGCCCAAATGGCATGACTTTGTAACAAAACGCTCCCCAGGCTGTGACAAACGCGACCCGATCTTCTGGAGCGATCTTTATCTGATTGTATCCCGAAAATCCATCCATGAATGAGAACAACGAAAAATTGGCAGTGTTATCTACTAAGACATCAATGTGTGGCAAAGGAAAATTATCTTTTGGGCTAGCTCAATTCAAGTCCCGGTAGTCCATGCACATTCTCACCTTCCCATCTTTCTTTGGTACTGGGACTATATTTGCTTGCACTCTGGATATTTAGCTTCTTCTAAGAACCCTGCATCAAGCTGCTTCTTGACTTCTTCCTTGATCTTTAACAACATATTCGGTTTCATCCTTCTCAATTTCTGTTGAATCGGTTTGCAGTCTGGTTTGATAGGTAACCTATGTACTGCAACTTCTGGATCTAAACCCCGACATGTCCTGGTATGACCATGCGAACCCATCAGCATATCCTTTCAACAAATCTATCAACTCTTGTCTTTCCCTTTTGGATAATGTAGTACCAACTTTAACCCCCCTAGGTTCTTCTTCTGTCCCCAAATTAATCAATTCAGTGAGTTCCTTATGTGGCAGTATCTGCTTTTCCTCCTGTTCTACCAGTCCCAAAAGGTTTGGGAGTAAGGTCTGATCCTCAATGTCTTCATAGTTTAGCTCATCAACACAGACAGGCTTCTCAAAGTCAAATCCAAGTTTGTCTGGAGCGTCTTTGCATTCATCATCATTTGGCCTGAAATACTATATATTTACATAAGTGATATTAGAATAGGATAGGAATAAAGAATCAATAGAATATGAGACAAGAAAAGAATCAAAAGGATATGAGACAAGAACGTGGGCTTGAAATATGCATTGCATGAAAAGCTTATCATGACAAATTAAGTTCAAACAGGCAAAATAATTTAATTACGAACTCATGATTGTTCTTAGTCATTGATTCAATTTGATTTCCAAAACTTTTTCTTATCCCCAACCCTTTTATTGAAAAGACATTTTATCTCGAAAACCATATCATTCCTTTGGTCGTCGCCTAGACGAAGATTCTTGACCTTTGCCTAGTACTTTTGAGAATTGTCTCTAAGTGGTGATCACATGACTCTACAAGTTTTATTCTTTTTTAAACAACAAAACTTTGTTTTCTTAAGTCACTTAATGAAGGTGCAACAATTCTAACCACTATTAACAAAATGCAATCCTACATGTTAAAGATTTTTTTTGGCAAAATACATGTTAAAGATTCAAAATACAATTATTTAAACCCAAATGCTATGCTGATGTCATGTATGCGTAAGATATGCTCCAAAGTTTCAAAAATTCCCCCTCTGGAGGGCTTTCCGCTGCCCCTTTGTGACTGAGCTGTGTGACCCTCAAGGTATCACTTCTGATGTTGTCTTCAACTTTGTCACCCTGAAATCCTGGAGTCCTCTACTGACTGATCATCTGTTAGGGTGAGAGCGACTTTATTGACATGGCTTGGCTACTTTCGAAGTATCTGAGGAAGGGAGGTCTTTAACCCTGCTTTGCATCTCCAATCTTTTGCACTGACTTTACAATGCGATTTCTCGAGTCTCACGTGCTTTCCTGTTGATGTTAGGCTCCAACAAAACCAAGTAGAAAATAAGAAATATTTACAAGTGATCTTCATGAACTATCTATATGCATGAAATGCATCTAATAACAAGTACTAATGACGATGCATGATAGATGTGCCATATATACAAGTGATTGACTAATGAATAATGTATGCATGATCATATATACAAATTGGTGGCCTAACAACTCTACAACCTGTAACTGTGCATGGAAATGCAAAATGCAAAAATGACGTGGCGTTCAAAGTCTCATGCTGATGGATACATAGAAAAGATGCATGACATGGCAAACTATGATGATGAGCAGATGCATGAGCATGCATGATCGATTATGATTTTGAAGATGTAAAATGCATATGGATGCACAATGCAACCTGCAAAACAAAAGGGTTATGTAGATGTGTCCGAACCTGAAAACAAAAACAAAGAGGAGTCAGTAACTAAAAAGGAACAAGTAGCAGAGAATCGAAAAGAAAAAAACATGCCCCTTCTTTTCGATAAAAATATTTTCCCTGAAAAACACTCAGACTATGAGTTCTTTGGGGCAGGTTGGTCCATTTACCGAGAGTAAAAGAGTTTACTCTCCCTACGGTCCTCTTTTTGAAAAAACAAGAAGGGTAAGAGGTGTTCCTTATGTGTACCTAATACACTCCTCCTCACGGGTCTGGCTCTACCTAGGCAAGAAGCCGCTCTTCTACATGTTGGGTGAAGCTTCATCTAAAGGTTCCCAATTCAACCCCACTAGCAACCATCACTGGACTAGTAAAATTTCCTTGGGTGGAGGTTTTTCGCACAACCTGCCCACAAATGAGTCCCACGAAGGCTTGCTATTATACCTCCCAAAACTAGGGTATGCCCAGGTCTGAGGCGATCTCATGTATGAATGCAAATAGTGAGGTGTGTGAAGGAACAGCTTACCATTACCCTAAAACTACACCTGGCAGACCTAGTAACTAAGCACAACAAGAAAACAAGAGAATCAACACAAGATAAGGGTGAAGCAAACAAATATATACATATATACATGGAAAGCGGTAAAGATGCAAAACAAACAAAGACAGAAAAGCAAGCAACCACTTTATTAAACCCTAGATCTTGATTAGACTATGCGAGGCCTGACTCTCTAATATCCCCAGTGGAGTGGCCAAGCTGTCGAAATGTTCAGGTCCGGGGGACCCTGCCGAAACGACTTTGGAAAGAAGGAGTCGCCACTAATCTTTTTTGCCTAGGTGTGATTAGCCACCTACAATCTTTAGACCTAATGGACCATGCTTGACGACAGACACGCTAAGTCTAATTCTACGGTCTACGAACCAGAACCCCAGTCCGGGAGTCGGTTACGTGTGGGGAAGGATTAGCACCCCCACGACGCCCGTCAAACGACGGTACCTCTAGTCTAACCTAAATATAACGGGTTTAATCTTTATGGTTGCTTTTAATCCTTAATCTTGATTATTATAAAAGGGTTATAAAAGAAAATGAAATCACTTTTTAAAACCCATGTCAAGAATTCGAAGAATGTGATCGAACGATCGTCGATCCATTCTGTGTTCGATTCTCTTTCACTGTTTGTTCTCTTGTTGATCTTTTTCTCTTCGAAAAAGAAATTTTGAAAATGTTGTGATAAAACTTTTTATTCATTTTCATGTAAATCAATCACCCTTTGAAAATCATTATAACCCATGCGAAATTCTTGATTTGTATTCATGATATGCAATTGTTTGAGTAGTGGAGATAAAGATGAAGACATAAGCTTATAGAAAGAAGTAGTTATAGGTGTAATAAATGATAAGTGATTAGAGCTACTTTGATTATGCTTACTTAAGAATGAGGATGCTTATATATCTTGATACCTTAGATTGGATACTCTTAATATTCTTTGTTATTCTGATTTCATAATTGAATTGATCCTTGATATATGTATGTATTCAAAGTTTTTCAAAAGATTTGAATGTAAGTGCATTTAGCTTAAGATTAGTGAGTCTCAATTTTAATTTGTCTGCACTAGTTTGCTAGGGACTAGCAAAGGTTTAGTGTGGGAGAAAATATGATCGAGCTAAAATTATGCATATTTTTGTAACTATTTTTATATACTTTTTACCACTTTTATATATGTTTTTACTCTATTTTACAAGTATTTGTGTTTTTAGGTCTTGAAGACAAGAAAAGTGAAAACTTATTGTTTTTCACTCTTTTTGGAGCTATTTTGGAGACTTTTTACTCAACTATGAACTTAGCCATTTGGAATGAAGATTTGAAGATTCGAAGTTCGTGTTTGAAGATTTCTTGAATATATTTTGAAGATTTGAAGACCATTGAAGAATTATTTCAAGAAGCAAGAATTGAAGATTTGGAGCTTATTTGCAAAGGATTGAAGCCAAGCCCAGAAGAAGCCCGGAAGTAAAAGATTTTTGGATATTTTATATGGGAAAATACTCAGCCCATATAAGTCCACAATTGGAGTTAAAATCCCAATTGGTGCCGCATGAACCCTTCAAAATATCCAAATCCCGTAATTTCCCGCATCTAGTCTTATTTGGAGAAGGAATCAGCGCAATCTCGGTAGAAAGGCCATAACTTTCTGCTCAAATATCCGTTTTGAGCCCATGAGTAGCCATTGGAAAGCTAATTCCGAGCTCTACAATTTTCCTTTTGTCCAAAGCCAAGTTCTGCCATCTTCAAGTCATAATTTGCCGTTGAAGTTTCTGCAGAAATCCAGAAAATTCCAGAATCCTATTTTGACTTGGATTCTACTCTAGGAAGACATCTAATCCAACTTGGAGACCAAGTCAGCCTCTAGAACCGTCCTACCCTTTTCCTAAGTCTAATTGGAGTCTTTAGGTTATTCCTCCACTATAAATAGCCACCTCCTATATCACAAAATACACACATCATAGATACATATAATTCTATTTTTCTACCTTTCTGTAGTTTAGTTTTTCTCTAGTTTTTAGGAAGGGGAGTCGACACCCTCTCTAACCATAGAGGAGTGCGACAAACCTAGGGTTTTCAAGGGAGGATATCGCCCCTCTCTAGTCCTGTAAGTTTTCTTATGCCTCTCATGGATTTTCCCAAGTCCATGAGTAGCTAAATCCTTAATACTTCTTATCCTTTGCTGAATTCAATCAATTGATTATGGTGAGATTTCTATACTTATAATTTTGTGTTAAGTTCTTGATGATAGTAGGCAAAACCCTATTTTATTTTATGATCTTGAATCTTATTGATTTATGTGGCCACTAATGACGTAATTGGATAGATCTACTCGCTAGTCAAATAAGGCTTGACCTCCGAGTTTGATTTATGGTACCAAATCAGGTTTGTTTGATCGCTGCCCGATGGGCGTTTGTCTATCGGAGGGCGAGAAATTTCTCTTCGTATGGTTCTACTTGTAGGCATGTGTGTAAAATTAATTGTTCTTAATGCTTTGTTCTCAAGCAATCTTTAAGCCCTGAGAAAGTAATCGATTGCTGAAGGAATAAAAGAGATAACTACAGCTTTGATCGGCCTCTTATCTAATATACATGTTGGAATTTCCTATACCAGTTTTCAATCAAGAATAAGATGCTAAATTCACCTTTTAAGTCAATGATCCATAGTTAATCCGATTGAATCATTCCATCGGAGAAGAAGTATGCTTTATAATTATTGTTTGCTTTATAATTTGCTCTAGATTTAGATTTAATTTACTTTGCTTTATTTTTAGTTTAATTGTTTTTTTTATAATTGATATTTTTAATCCCCTGTTTTCTAAGTGATTTTTGGAAGAGAGATATTCTTTGGAAAAGATCTCTAGATTATAACCCTTCTCTGTGGGATTCGACCCCTACTTGCCCTAGCTAGTTTAGTTAGTTTTTGTGGGGATTATTTTTATGATTGTTAAACGACCGATCAGTTGGTAAGTCCCGAGACCCTTCTTGTAAACTCATTATTAATATAATAAACCATTTTTTCCTCTCCGAGTCGAGGGTTCGCGGCTAGCCTGGGGTTATGTTGCTTGTCCCTTACTAACATTGTGACTTAATGTTTGCTTATTCAGATCGAATATCGGATTGGCTGACTTGATCGGGAGAGCACATTCAAGTGCCACACGGATGAGCCTTAACCGAAAAAAGACTTAGTCCGTGACACTCGACCTAGTGTCGTTGTTAACTAAAGTGGTCTTTAACCGCTCTTAATGTACCAGGGGAAAAAAAGATATAAAAGAATGGAAGGCTTGAATCTCTATCGTACAACTACAAGAAATCTCAAGTATAATTTAGAATGCTAATTAATCTCATATATGAGAACTATTTTTGTTTATACCACAATTTACATTTTTGGTAAAATAGTAAATGTACATAGTGGTACAAGATCAAGGGTTGATATTTACTCCCAAAAGTCCTATGGATGGTTGGATTTAGTCCACCATAGGCCAAAGTCAGCCAGGAAAAAGATTGACTTTTGACGTTAAATCCTTAATTTCTTTTAATTTAATTAATTAAATTAAATAAATTAAGTAAATTATGTTGAAAACACATTTGGGGCGCCCCATCTACTGTACAAATTAGGTCTGGACGGCCCATGCCCCTGAAATTGGAATCAAGCCCTTCCGGGTTAAACTTTTACAATTTTGCAATTAAGGACAAAGGGATCAAGGTTTAGAATTCGGAAAGGAAGATGAAGGAATTTGGTGTAACATCCTTTATTAAAGTTGTTCAAAATATCATGAATAACACTCTGTCCAAATTTCAGCTCATTCCGAGCTCGGAGGAAAACTTGTATTTTTTGCAATTAAGGACAGAATCCAATCCCGAGACTAATTAAGCATGGCGATTTCACCATTAGCTTTGAAACATGGATTACATGAGTTATATAAGCTATATGGAAGAATCAAGCCATATTTGCCACTTTTCATAACTTTTACTCAGTTTTCAATTAAGGACATTATGGATGATTAAGCTCGGTTTAAGCCATTTCCTTAATCCGATTTTGATGATACTTAAATATGAGCTTAGTGGCATTATGTTGAGCATAATTCAATGTTCAATTAATAAAGAATCAAAGTTCGTGGCGTTCGGAAGTGATCTCTGCACCATACTGCTTCGCTGCACTTGGCTTTTCACCCATTTTTGCTGCACCAAGCTTAAGAACCTTCCTAATTTCGAAATTATTGTAATTAAATGTTATAATTATCAAATTTAAAGGGTCAAAATGTGCTGATTATGTGGCTGATTGGGTTGGTTAGGATTTCCCTAATTTAAGGGATTTTAATTAGAATTTGAAATCAGAGGATCAAGATGAATCAGGAGGGAATTAATCTCAGCCGTCGGATCCTCCTAACCCTAGCAAGCCGCCCCCTATATAAAGAGGCAGCCTCCAACGTTTTGAAGGACAGCCAATCTTCATCATCAACAACAACACTCTGACTCCAGGTCAAAAACAACTCTTCTCAGAGAAAAATCTTCAACCAAGCTCCGCGCTTTCAATCTTTTTCAAGCCCAGCGCTTCAAATCTCTCTTGTGAATCAAGTTCTCACTTGATATTTTTATTTTATTAATCTTGTCAACCTTGTTTTTACAAGTTTCCTTCTTGTATTTACATGTGTGTTGCAATCAAATCACAACTCTTTGTCAATAAATCAAGAAAATAACCTTTTCCACAGCATTTCCTTTGTCACCTAAATCTGGAATCAATGATTTAAACACTTATGTGTGACTTTGATTCAGGATCTACAAATCGTTTGGTATTTTTAATGTTTCTGCACTTTAAGCAAACATTCCATTTTCGCTGCACTTTTAATTTCATTTTTGCAACAAAATGACCTTTTATTTTTCTTGCTCCCTTTTATCAATTTCCGGTTAAAATTGGTTGACACGTTCGATACCCTTTTACCAAGATGTTTAAAGAGATTTTTCGGCGCGAACAATTTTAAAGCATTTTGGTTACCCCTTTTATTATTATAAATATAAATATATAAATATAAATATAAATATATAAATGTAAGTAAAGCATTATAAATATAAATATATAAATGTAAGTAAAGCATTTTGGTTACCCCTTTTATTTAATTCACATTTAATTAATTTCCGCATGGAACTCATCGAGAGTACTACTTGCCAATGGGAAAAACAAAAAATAAAGGAATGATTAGAATCAGAAGGTACTCTCCACGAGTACTTGGGAAATTGATTAATCTTGTGTATTTTAATAAAGGAGAAATCAATTTTTTTTGGTTGTATAAAAGCCCAAGCCTCACCATAGTTGTTTCAAAACGCAAGCCAAATTTCCTTAATATCCCACAATCAATTCGAAACAACAAAACCCTTCAGCAATTCAACATAATGGCTACTCATCCTAGTGTTAAGATTATTTGTGTGGTTGCAGTATTATGCATGTTTGCGGTTGCTCCAAGGGCAGCCTCGGCGTCGGCTGCCTCGGAATGTTCCGACTTCGCGAAAGCAATGGAACATCATTTATGCCACCGCCGACCCAATGTAAATTATACTGGCGATGAGTCCCACTATAAGTATTGGTCAGTGACTCCCTGTGCGGTGGCGAGGAGATTTAAACAAGGCCTAGAGTCTGAAAGTGAAAAGACCACATTTATCCCGGTTTGCCAATGTGCAAAAAAGTACCTAAATAAACGTTATAATAAAACATGTAAGGCCGCCAACTACTTTACAACAGCCTTGGTTTTGGGTAACTGCCTCAACGCGGATCCAAAAGGTACTTTAAAGCTACAGTATTCTAAAAAATAAGAGTACTTTAATTAGTCTTATTGTTGACAAAAAAAAATTAGTCTTATTATTCTTATCCATAATATATATATATATAACTATATATATATATATGTTGTAAAAGTTGCCTTTCTTATTAATATATATATATATATATATTTTATATGTCATTGTTTAAAATTTTTTAGTTTTATTCTATTAAAAAATTTATTTTATTTAATTGAATCTAATATTTTTATAACTATTTTATTTTTTCTATTTTATTGTTTTAGAATTTTTTTTAATATATATTTTCAAATGCCATTGTTTAATCTTTTACAATTTTACTATGTTAAAAATTGTATTTTCATTTAATTAAATTCAATATTTTTGTAATTATTTTATTTTTACCATTCCAATTCAAAAAAAATTGAAGACTTTTGGTAGTTCTGAAGCCAATCTAATTATAATATAAACTAATATATAAGTATTATTTATCATTTTTGTCACTTTAAAATCTAAAAGTTAAAATAAACTATCTAATCATTAATAATGTATCATTTTCTTGAAGAAACTAATTAAGCTGAAAAGTTATTTAAAATTTAGTTATTATAATTAACCTGTTTTATTTTTGGAGTGTGTATTGCTAATTTAATTGATTATTAAAATTTAGTCCTTTTAATAAGAATTTAAAGTTTTTGAAGTGTATTTGATAGGTTAATTTATTTTGTTAACACAAAACATCAATTAGAAACAAAAAAATCTTTTAGCAATTCAACATATATATTATATAATAATGGCTAAACCTCTCCTAGTATTAAGCAATTATAATTTGTGTTATGCTTATGCATGTTCTGTTGTAACTTCGGATATCTCAGGAATTAACCTAACAAATAATTTAAGCGGAAACAACAAAGCAAAATTTTCTTATGGACCTATGCCACAAATCTGCACAATCAAATCAATCAATTACAATCAACAATCATAACAATCTCTCTCGCAAACTCTCAATCTAATCAACCCAACATGGGTGATTCTCTCACAATAACATAAAGCTATCTCAGCTTTTTCTCTCTCTCACAATCTCACACAATCTCTCGCACACAAAAAACTAAATAGAAACTGCTTATTTATACTAACACAAACTTGGACTCCAAGAATCCCTTTCCTATTAGGATTCTTGTCCACTAATCAAAAAATCTCTAGAAAAATCCTAATCCAAATCTAATTAGGAATTGGGTCAAAATCCTAACAATCTCCACCTTGACTCAAATTCCTTCATCAAAGCTTAATTGCTCCACCCTTTAACCAAATCTGCAAAAGTAACTTTCTTCTTTGTTGGCAAATCCACATCTTTCTTCTCAATTTGATGTGAAGATACCGACCCATCTCCTTTAATTGTGCTTCTAATCAACTCATACAAATTCTTCGAATTCTTCACTCCTTTCATCACAATCATCGAACCTTTGGTGATCTTCAAGCCTCCACCTCGGCAAGAATATCCATAACCCAAGCTATCCAACTTTTCAAGCGAAATCAAATTCCTTGTAAAGTTTGGAACATACCTCACATTCCCAAGGATTTTGACACTTCCATCATGCAAACGAAGTTTCACACTCCCAATGCCTTCAATTTTTTCTTCACCATTATTAGCCATATAGACAAGCTTATCACACTTCTCAAGCTTCGAAAACCATTCTTTCTTTGTGCAAATATGTTCAGAACAAGCAGAATCAAACACCCACATATTTATGGTGTCTTTCTTTTCTTCTTGCACCATCAAAACAACAGTTTCTTCATCAAAATATTCCTCACTATCAGCAGCAGCAACATTAACACCAGCCTTATTCTTTTCTTTAGATTTCATAAAATCCCCCAAATCTTCCATTAACTTCTTGTAGTAGCCTTTTATGTGCCCAATCTCATGACAATAATAGCACTCCTTATTAGTGAAATCAATCCTTGGCCTCGAACTTGATCTTCCTCTTTCATTGAATCTACTCCTCGATCTTCCATCAGTCTTATCTTTTCCATAAGTTCTTCCACGCTCCACCGTGAGAGCACCATTCTCTTCATCTTTCTTTTCAATTTCTTTCAATCTATCATACTCAAAAATTGCAGAAGTTACATCTTGCAAGCTCAGGGTTTTCCTACCAACCATCAAAGCTCTAGTCACAGGACCATACCTGTCGGTAAGAGAATTAATTAACAAAACTGTTTTATCAACCTCTTTCATGACTTCATCCACACTTGCCAACTGAGTAACCAGTCTATTGAACTCGTTTGGGTGTGCCCTTAAACTTGTTCCCACCTTCATTTTCAACCCAAATAATTCTCTCTTCAAACACTTCGATTTTGACATATAAATCGACTCCAACTTATCCATCAATTCTTTTGGGGTTTTCACATCTAACACATCATACTTAATTTCAGTAGCAAGAGACAAACGAATTGTACTTACTGTTTTTCGTTGAATATCTCTCAACATGTTCTCATTCATCGCTGCAGGTTTATCAGCTTCAAGTGCATCTCCCAATCCTTGTTGTACTAACACATCTATTACCGTACTCTGCCACATCTGAAAACTGTTCGTTCCATTAAACTTCTCAATCTCAAACTTCATAGCTGATCCGCTGCTTTCTGTCATCTCTAATCAACCAGGCTCTGATACCACTTGTTGTAACTTCGGATATCTCAGGAATTAACCTAACAAATAATTTAAGCGGAAACAACAAAGCAAAATTTTCTTGTGGACCTATGTCACAAATCTGCACTATCAAATCAATCAATTATAATCAACAATCATAACAATCTCTCTCACAAACTCTCAATCTAATCAACCCAACATTGGTGATTCTCTCACAACAACATAAAGCTATCTCAGCTTTTTCTCTCTCTCACAATCTCATACAATCTCTCACACACAAAAAACTAAACAGAAACTGCTTATTTATACTAACACAAACTTGGAGTACTCCAAGAATCCCTTTCCTATTAAGATTCTTGTCCACCAATCAAAAAACCTCTAGAAACATCCTAATCCAAATCTAATTAAGAATCGGGTCAAAATCCTAACATGTTCATGGTTGCTTCAGGGAGCTTGACGAGATATTTTATGTGTACCTACTTCGTCTTCAACATGAAGAAAAATTTATGCGTCCAAAATAACAGTAGTCCATCATGTCTCAAGGCAATGCAAATAGCATATCTGTTTCAAGATCCCAAACCATATTCAACAAGCCTTATACTGGTTTGCCAATGCATGATGGACACCGCTTACCATATGCAGCCTAGGCTAGCCGTCCAAAACTTTGTGAATTCCTATAACAGATGCCATGGACCACCCTTAAGAGGTACGTACTACTTACTTTAAAATAATTAACTTAATTATTCTTATATTATATATAGTAGTATAACAAAGGGACTAGTTGTAGGTAGAAAAATATTTCTTTTTGGTAAATTAAACATTATATATGTAGAAAAAAATTAAGGATAATATTGAAAAGTAATTAAAATTTTGAAAACTTAGCTAATTTCTTTCATTAATATTGATGAAATAGTACTTAAAATAATTAACATATAAATCGGAACAAATGATGAGTGACTAATTCTTTTGTTATATAAGAATTTGATTATAGCACATCAGTCCACATACTCTAATTTCAATTTTATTTCTATATATATATTCTTCTAAGAGTTTAGCAAAATATATATTTTGCATGGTAATTAGTTTTGTTTTCTTTTTTGTTATTTATTTATTATACATAACCGTTTTTTTTTTGTCTTCCTTTATTCTAATGTTACTCTCTTTCTCTCTCTATTGTAGTTGATTGAAGTCGAAATTTCAATGCCAACAAAATGCAAGATATAAATAAATAAATAAATAAATAAAGACTCAATTTAATTTCCGAGTCCGTGTTCTCGCCGAGCTGTGTTAGTGTGGTTGCTCTTTTCTTCCTCTTCGGTCTGCAAAACTGCCCTGTTCCTGTTTGAATGTTAATTAAAGCCTTGCTTCGATGTCTCAACAAGAAGTAGTAAAAAAAAATTAAAAAAAAAACTCAAGTTTCCGAAATAATTAAATAAAAATAAATGGCTCTATAGCAGGCCAATAAGTGTGTTACGCTTAATTTGTTTGTCGTTTATGTCTTATGTCCTATATGCATGAGTTTGTAACTTAAAATATTGTATGTTATGAACAAAATTCAAATAAAATGTTGCTTCAACTTTTATTTCCTTAATCTGTTTGATATATAAAGTTTTGTAGGGTTTAAAAAAAATATTTAAAGAGAAAATACTCGAAAGTCGAATTCGAAATTTCTTGTATTTTTTGGGCCAGTACACGTTCAAATCTTCCCGATAATGCCCATCCAATTCCAAACCAACTAAGATAATAGGCTAATTAAGTAATTCTCGGGCCTAGTCAATCTCATTAAAGCCCAAACAACTTGGGGCTAACTCTAATTTTACGTTGAGGATTTAAATTTCTATTTTTTTTTTTTGGCAACACGTTGATGATTTAAATTTACCTAAAGAAATTTTTTCTTTTCTTTTCTTTTCCTTTTTCCTTTTTCCTTTTTGGTGATAATAAAAATAATAAAAAAATTATTCTTTTCTCCCAGAATATACGCCTCCCTCGTTAATCAACTGAAGCGAAAGAAATTGAGCTATTAAGTCAAAAACTTAAAATTCTAGCATAAAAGGTACTATGATAATCACATTTGATTCGGCAGTATTTTTTTTTTTTTTAACTTGAAACTAATAGGAATCAAAACCTAACCACTTAAATTGTCAATCAAATTGTCATGCTTCGTAAAGAATAAGAAAAGACTTTGCGGCTAGCAACAAAAAAAGATAGAAGCATTTTGCAAAGCTTGAAACCACAAATTATGATGGAAAGCTCCATTTTTGTAAGTCATGATTTTTGGGCACTAACACTAATTATTATGCTTCACTAGTGTGGAAAAGATAGAGACTATCACTATCAACATTTTCCAAACATTTCGAAACTTTTTTCTTTTTCTTTTTCCCCCTTTTAATTAATTTTAGCTAAGAATTTCAGTTAAGAATTTGAATTCAGATTTTTAATGGAATGGGAAAAAATGTGACCACCATTAAACAAATAAGCATAACAAATTAGGCTAGAATTATTATTTTTTTTGGTTAAAAGGCTAGAATTATTTTGCACGTGAATATATGATATACGCATAAAAATATCTATATATAAATTTTAAACGCGTCTTGATATTCCCATTTGTTAGATTTTATTCTTCTCTATATCGATACAGGCAAAAATCCGTCCCGACCCATCACATTTTCATCCAAAAATTGTTGTATGCCATAAACACAAACTTTGACACATCAAAAGAAAGATCCAAAGAAGTTTGAGCAAAAAATCTTTGATTTAGAGATATAGAGAATTGAGAGTCACAAGCTTATATATATAATATAGTACGTGGAGATGCAGTCCGAAAATTGTACTTTTTCCTTTTCATGACCAAACATATCTACAAGAAAACAAATTCATTTAAACTTTGATAAATTGAAACTAGCTTCATTTCAGGACAAAATTAAGGAAAACAGAATTCTAATACATTTATTAGGATGAGAATGAGACTGAAAACTACACTAATCATGTTTTTTTTGATGTGTCATAAACAAAATCCTTAATTAATGAGTAGACAGAATTGCATTAATATTAGTATGATTGTTCTGAATTAAAAAATGATTAATTTTGTTTAATTGTATCTCTCATGATTTCATCCTTCAAATTATATAAATTTCGTACTATATAATTTTTGGATATAAATTATCATCTAATTCCTTTTTTTTAAGGTCTGTCTTACTCAAAATGTAATTCTAATGTGTACGTAAGTCAATAATCGATGGGTGAAACTCATTTGTTCATATTAATTCATGCAGTTCAACAACCATTTCATTAAGACAATTTTCTCGCACACGCTTGGGCACGTGCTGAGTTAGTTTTCTCGATTCTCTGAGACGGTTATTTCTCTTCTATGAGATTTCTTTACTTTTTTCTTAGATTTTCTTGCATTTTCTATCGATTTTCTTCCATTTTCTCGTAGATCTGTTTGTTTTCTCTTTTGTTTTCCCTCTTCATTCCTGATTCTCTTCATGATTGCTCTTTTTTGGTCTCTGTGCTTTTCTTGATCGAGTCTATCAAGCTTTTCTTTTGTTTTTGTGTTTCTTCCTTTTAGGTTTTTCTTCTTTTTTTCTTGGGGATTTTTAGATCTTCTGTTTCGCCATTGATAAGGATACAGAATTCTCACACTGTTTCGGTTAGCGGTAAGACGTGTGGATCGGGTCAATTCTAAATAAGATTAGCCTTTAAAAAGTCTATAATGGAGAAAGATCTTGAAATTGAGCTGGATGTAGATCAAGAAGAGGTGGGGAATGCTATGCGATGTGCTCTGATGGGGAAGATCATTACAAATCGGGTACTGAGCAAACGAGGTGTGATTGGAATTTTGCAATCTATCTGGTCTCCAAAAGATTTGATAGAAGTTCGAGAGATCGGTAATAATGTGTATGGATTGCTTTTTTCTAATGAAGAAGTGACAGAGATGGTTCTGGAACGAGGTCCTTGGACGGTGATGGGACATTGTATATGCTTCAAGAAGTGGGAAATTGAGAAAACTCTAATGGAGATGGAGTTTCGGGAGGTTATTTTCTGGGTCCAGATCCATAATCTACCTTGGGAAGTTCAGACTAAGAGGAACGCAGAAAGAGTTGGGAATGTTATGGGAAGAATAGTGGAGATTGAGGATGTGCAGTGGGGAAAAGCTATTGGAAGGGGTTTTCTTCGATTAAGGGTTGCTATGGATGTAGAGAGGTCATTATTGGGAGGTTTCTGGCTTCCTAGGAAGAATGGTCACAAGATCTGGGCAGAAATTAGATATGAAAAGCTGGGGGATTTCTGCTACAAATGTGGAAAGCTGGGGCATATAGAGAAGACATGTGACAAAGAAGAGGTTATCGAGGCAGGAAAAAAGATGTATGGACCATGGATGAGAACTGGGATGATTCGTACTTTGAAAGTGGATTCTGGGAGATTCAAGGAAAGAGCTGTACCAAAACTAAGTCCTTCAAAACCAACAATTGAGGATGAGACTTCAAGAAAAGAAGCAAAAGTCAATGTGTTGCTGCCAGGGTGTCTGACTATCTCCCCAAAGCCAGCTGATAAGGAGAATGAACTACAGGTGGCCATGGAGACTGAAACTCTCTCTATGGATGCATGTCCAAGCAGTGTTAATAAGTCAAAAGAGACAAGCCACTATGAGGAAGGGGGTCGCAGTAATACAGGTAGCTCTAAACGTGCTTTATCTATGAATATAGAGTGTGGTAGTAGTTGTGGTGGTAGAGTTCTATACAGTATTGAATCTCTTTTGAATATTAGGAAGAATATTGAAGCAAGCCATAGTAGTAATCCCAATACTCATACTCCTTTGCATCATTTACCTAACCTAAATCAACCTCACACTACTGGAAAAAAGAACATTAAGCCTACACAAACAGTTAGCCAACTTCACAGAAAACCAAATCAGAGCCAAATACCTACCCTAAAAGAGACAAACCTGATTAAGAGTAAAAAGCAGAAACAACAAGAAAATGAGGCATTGTACTATGTTGAATTTCCTAATGAAAAGATTGATAATGTGGAAAGAGAGGAGGAAGAGGTTTTTGCTCAGGAAAAAGCTAATCAGGAGGTTAATGTTAGCAACATAGTATGTCAGGCAGATGAAGCCTAGGAACCAGGGTGTCAGGAGTTGGATAATGAAGTAGAGAAACAATTGGTGCCAGTAATGCAGAATTTGAGGTTAAAAAGGCCTTGGGAAGTTACTGATTGGAAGGAGGAGTATGGTGAAAGCGTGAAAGCAAGTCTGACAAGAGTAGATGAAACATACAGAAAGATCTTTTGGAATCGAGAAAAGGAGAATAAAGAAGATGTGCTTATGTGTAATTCTGAACAAGTGGAAGGACCTACTGAAGAAGAAAAGCTACAAGGGGGTTAAAACATACAAAACAGGAGCTCGGAGAAGTTTTAGGAAGTTTGTTGGAGTAAGAAGAATGAAGGATAGGAAAAGTCTGTGGGAGATTCCAATTTTGACAGAATAAGAGTGGTAGCAGGTTGTTTATGTTGAGTAGGAGGTTGTAGTTACTGAAGCTGATGGGTTTGGTGGTTGTCCTCCTACAACCACCAAATCATCCTGAGGCTGATACCATGGAATTGTCAAGGTATGGGATCCACCTTGACAATTGAAGCACTTCATGAGATAAGGAAAAGTCAGGATCCCCAAATCCTCTTTCTTATGGAAACAAAAAATAAATCAGAAAAACTTGAGAAAACTAGAAGAAGTTTGAAATTTCAAAATAGTTGCTATGTTGAGCCTCGTGGAATTGGAGGAGGGCTTGCCCTATGGTGGAATGATGGAGTAAAAGTCAAAGTGCTGGGCACTTGTCGTAATGTGATAGATATTGATGTTTTTGATGAAGAACAAGGGGTGTGGAGTAGAATGTTTCTGGTATATGGTGACCCTGATTTTGATAACAGACAAGAAGTATGGGATTTAATTAGAGGACGGAATGCCACTGTACAGTCTGCTCTTCTTTGTCTCGGAGATTTTAATGATATTTTGTATCAACATGAAAAGGAGGGTGGTAATCTTAGAGCAGAAAGAAAGATCAGGGGTTTCAGAAGGATGATTGAAGATTGCAATTTTATTGATCTTCATTTCCATGGGCAGCGGTTTACTTGGCTAAACAGGAGAGATGATGATTTGATTAAGGAAATGATAGATAGAGTTCTTGCTAATACTGAATGGATGGAAAGCTATCCTAAAACCCAGGTTTGCAATCTTCCAATTATGGGATCTGATCACTCTCCTATCTTTGTGGATTCAGATTTCCATGACAAAAGAACAAAGAAGAACTTCATGTTTGAGATTATTTGGACTGAAAGTGAGGAATGTGGACAAATAATTCAAGAGGGTTGGAGTATGGTTTTTGAAGGGTCTAAAGCTTTTATTCTGATGAGAAAGCTACAGAAGGGCAAGCGCTTGTTGATCAATTGGAGTAAGAAGGCTTTTCCTAATAATAGAAAGATCATTGCTGAGCTAATGGCTAGAGTAGCTGATATTCAGGATAAAGATCCAACTCCAGAAGGTATACGCAAAGCTGAGCTGTTAATTGAAGAAATGCATAAAGTTTGGCACAAGGAGGAAGTTTACTGGGGACAGAGATCTCGGATTCAATGGCTCAAATTTAGGGATCAAAATACTAGGTTTTTTCACCAAAGTGTTCTTCAAAGAAGACAAATGGGGAAAACACTAATGCTTAAAAATGAAGAAGGGGATTGGATTTGTGATGCTGAAGGGATTCAGGAAAAGTTTGTCCAATATTACTCTGATCAGTTTAAGTCCAGTGGTGATCGTGATTGGGGGAATATCTTAGAAGTGGTGCTAAAACTTGTTACTGCAGAAGAAAACAGGAAGTTGATAGCTATGGTCACTGATAAGGAGATTGAGGAAGCTGCTTTCCAGTTGGGAACCATGAAAGCACCACGGCCAGATGGGTTCAATGGTGTGTTTTATCATACATATTGGAGCATTATTCGAGATAGTGTTATGGATGTTGTTAAGAGTTTCTTTGAAAGAGGACTGATGTTGAGAGAGATGAATAAGACAAGGGTCACGTTGATCTCTAAAGTCAAGAAGCGAGAGGAGGTGGGACAGTATAGACCTATTAGTTGTTGTAACTTTAGCTACAAAATTATAGCTAAAGTTATGGTTAATCGTATGAAACCTCTTATGGAGAAACTCATTACAGAAAATCAAAGTGCCTTCATTGCTAAAAGGCAAATCCAGGACAATATCATAGTGGAAAATGAGGTGTTTCACTATCTCAGGTTGAAGAAGAATGGGAAACGAGTTGATATGGCTCTTAAAGTAGATATGAATAAAACTTATGATAGGGTGGAGTGAGACTTTTTAAAGGCTGTCTTAATTAAAATTGTCTTTGGTAGGGTTTGGGTAAGATGGCTAGTACAGAGCGTTACTTCTGTGTCTTACACTCTTGTTATCAATGGTCAGCATTCAGAATCTATAATCCCAACTAGAGGTCTAATCTATAATCCCAGCATTCAGAATCTATAATCCTCTATCTCCTTACCTTTTCTTGTTTGTGCTTGATGTTCTTTCCAGGAAAATCAATCAAGCTTTGGAGTCGCGAGCAATCACAGGAATCAAGTTGAGTAAGTTTTGCCCAATTTTGTCTCATATTTTGTTTGCTGATGATTCTTTATTCTTTTTACAAGCTAACAAAAAAAACTGTGAAGCTATGTCTATAATTTTTCATCAGTATAGTATAGCTTCTGGACAGGCCATAAACCTACAAAAAATCAAGGATTGTTTTTAGTACTAATGCTTCTGATGCAGTTAGGCAAGAGATTGCTTCAACAATATTGCAGATTCCAGTTGCTGAAAATGTTGGTACCTACCTTGGAATACCTTCATTTTGGGGGAAAACGAAGAAGGAGGCCATGTGTCATCTAAAGGACAGAGTATACCAGAAGCTGAAGTCCAAATAAATAGAATAAGGCATGATATTAATTGGAGATCCAAATTCACACATGGCATTCTCTATCTTATTATTTCCTATCTTGCAAGGCAAAGAAAAGGATCCTAAATCATTACATTTATGATGCAATTTTCTCTGATATGCAGCAAATATATTCTCATTCATGCAAGCAAATTTTTCAGAAAATTTACTCTTGGTGGTGCATAGTTCCTTAAGAAAAGTAGCGTACCTGGGCACTTTTGCGATTTCATCAAGTGAAGGAATATTTACCTCTCGATTACGAAGTGAATTGAGTTGATTTGCAAACCTTTGAGGGAATGGTGGTGGCCCGTAAATGGTCTCCATCTTTTTCATCCCTTCGAATCTTGATTGAGGTCACGAAGTTTTTGGTGATGAAGTAGGTTGCTCCTCCTTGATTTTGGACGAAATCTCCTCT
This sequence comes from Corchorus capsularis, assembly GCA_001974805.1. Classification (NCBI taxonomy): domain Eukaryota; kingdom Viridiplantae; phylum Streptophyta; class Magnoliopsida; order Malvales; family Malvaceae; genus Corchorus; species Corchorus capsularis. The sequence goes on from AWWV01007322.1 coordinate 37,912, forward strand.
TCTCTTAGCAATTGAACATCGGTTGTAGCAGCAGGTGGTGGCATCGCTGGAAAAACAGGTGCTGATGGTGGCGTTAATGCTGGTGAGGATGGAACATCAAGCAATTCCATCTTTTGAGCATATCACTGTTGAGTTTCTTCGATTGAATTGATTCCATATCCTTGTGTGTCTTCTCTCATATGTCTTTGTGGCACATATGATGTAATTTGGGCAGAAGCTTGTGACTGAATATTCATGAAGTCGACAAACATCTTTGCTAATGAAGTTATGGTGTGATTAGTTTGTTTCACAAACTCCTTCAATTCCTTGCGGATTTCTGATATCTCTATCTCCTTTGTTGCAACGGCTTCATTGGTTGTGCTGAATTGGTGAATATTCTCAGTAATGGTGTTGAGCAGCTTCCTTGCTTCTTCGGGGGTTTTGAGTGTAAAACTCTCTCCACTTGCAGAATCAATGCACATTCGATCTTCATAGAGTAATCCATCATAGAAATTCTGGATTAAAAGTGCTTCACTCAGGTTGTGATAAGGACAGCTTGCGCAGATCTCGTTGTATCTCTCCCAGTATTGATGCCACTTCTCGTCATGTAGTTGTTGACAAGTAGTGATTTTCTTTCTGACATTTGCACGCTTTGCTTCAGGAAAGTATTTGTTCAAAAACACTGCCTCCATTTTCTTCCAAGAGTTTATGGATTTTGATGGCAGACTTATGAACCGGTTTTTCGCTTTTCCTTCTAATGTCAAAGGAAAAATTCGAAGTCTTGCTTCCTCTTGAGGTATCCCAGTGATTGCAGCACACTTGATAAAGAAACTATGTAGATGCTCATAAGGGCTCTCATGAGATTCTCCTTGAAAAATAGCCATCATGCGGATTACTGTTGACGGCAATTTGCAATTCATATCCAAGGTAGGATAATTAATGCAGAGAGGCGGCAATTCACAGTTTAAGTTCAGCTCCCGTAACGTTTGTGGTTGCGCCATTAGAGCTTTTCTGCAAAACAAAGATGATCAAGTGCAAATCTAATAGAAAAAATAAAGAAAAAGAAATTGAAACACAATCTCCCCGGCAACGGTGCCAAAATTTGTGATCGGTTGTCAGGAATCATAAAAATAATCCCAACAATTACTAACTAAAAATAGTTAGGGCAAGTAGGGGTCGATCCCAAAGAGAGATAGGTTATTATTTTTTTTCTTAAAAACAAAATAAAATAAAGAGAATTTTGGAAGTAGAGTTGAATTAAATCAAACAAACAAGTAAAATTAACTAAGAAATCAAACAAGAAAATTAAAGAAAATTATTAATAAGAAAGCAGTGAATAAACTGAGAAAACAATTAAAGAAAATCCTCCAACATAGAATTAATCTCCCTCTTGACATAAATAACATGGATCATTGATATCTAATAATTATGAAAACCTTGGATAGCTTGTTTGGAATTAAATCCTAAATTACCTAAATTAGATAAAATTACCTTGATCCAGCTTAAATTATCCCTTTTATTCTTAACAACTAATTACCTTGGTCCAGTTTCATAATTGACAAGAACAAAGCATTAAGATCTAGTAATTTATGAACAAGCACAACAAACAATTAAACATCGACCATTTATTCTTATCTCTCTTGGAAGGAATTGGTCCTTCTCTTCCAATTGCTACTAATAATTAGATCCGAATTAGTCCTTCAAGATCTAATCTAGCTAATGCAACTCAATTTATCAAGACAGGTCCGGATCCAATCCATCAAAACAAGTTAACATAGGATTAAAACAGAGATTTAAGAAATACCCTAAACAATTCTCATATATAAGCACAAAATCTCACCATGATATAAGTCAAGAGATCAATTAAATTCTACATTGGAGAAAAGAAAAGGATTACTCACTCATGAATTGAGTGAGCATCCAAAGAAAAGAAGAAAAACTTATCTATGGATGAAGAAGAAGAGGGGGCGGCGGCTCCTAGAGTTTCTCCTCAAAATCTTCAAGCAATTCTACAATATATTTTTCTAAAGAGAGAATATATAAAAACCTAAACCTAAGGTGGCTATTTATAGTGGAAGATAACCTAAAGACTCCTATTAGACTTAGGATATAAGTCTAGAACGTTCTAGGCTCTAATTTGGACTCCAAGTTGGATTAAAAGTCTTCCTAGAGTAGAATCCAAGTCAAAATAGGAATCTAGAAAATTCTAGATTTCTGCAGAAACTTCGACGGAAGATTTGGGCATAAAAACGGCAGATCTGGGCTTTGGTCTTCAAAGGAAAGTTGTAGATCTCGGAGTTAGCTTTTCAACGGTTACTCATGGGTCTAAAACAGACATCTGAGCAGAAAGTTATGGCCTTTCTACCGAAACTACGCTAAATCCTAGTCCAAATAGGACTAGTATCGGGTTTATTGCGGAAATTGGATATTCTCTTGGGCTTGTGTGGTACAAATTGGGATTTTAACTCCAATTGTGGGCTTATATGGGTTGAGTATTATCCCATATAAAATATCCAAAATTCCTTAACTTCCGGGCTTCTTCAGGGCTTCTCTTCAATCCTTTGCAAATAAGCTCCAATCTTCAATTCTTGCTCCTTGAAATAATTCTTCAATGATCTTCAAGTCTTCAAATTATCTTCAAGAAATCTTCAAACACGAACTTCGAATCTCCAAATCTATACTCAAAATTACTTTGCTAATATCTGTGTAAAAAGTCATCAAAATAGCTCCAAAAGTAGTGAAAATTAACAAATTCTCAATTTCACATCTCATAAAGACTCATAACACAAATATCATCAAAATAAGGCAAATTAGAGCATAAATGGACCCAAAAACATAGTAAAATAGCCATAAAATAGGGTTGTTTTTGGCTCGATCATTATGCTATGAGCTGCTTTAAATTTCTTACCACTTTTGTTAAAGATCTTAAGATGATGTTAGCTAAGTTTTGGTCGAGACATGGTCGACAGAGTAAGGGCATTCATTGGGTTGCTTGGGAGGATTTGTGCACTTCAAAGTTGGATGGAGGATTAGGGTTCAGAGATTTTGATGCATTCAATTTAGCCTTCCTCGCGAAACAAGGCTGGCGTTTAATCCATAACATTACAACTCTCTGTTACCAGAACTTCCGAGTTAAGTATTTTCCTACGGGGTCTTTTATGAATGCTAAATTGGGGTCAAATCCATCTTATGTTTGGCGTAGTATATTGGAGGGCAGAGCAGTGTTAAAAAATTGGGCACACGATGGAGAATAGGAGATGGAATGTCGGTCAAGATAATGGGGGATACATGGATACCGAGCTTGCCATTGGAAAAGCCTAGTTCAATTGCTTCAAATATCCTCGACTATGGGATTGTGGCAGAATTAATTATTCAAGAGGAGAGATGCTGGAATGAGGACCTGTTAAAATCCTTGTTTGCACCGAATGAGGTACATGCGATATTGGCTATTGATCTTAGCTCTCAACGGGTTGAAGATAAACTTATATGGGCTGTCTCTAAAATGGGAATGTTCACTGTTAGGTCTGCTTATCATGTAGCAAGGATTCATTTAGATCGGGAGGTTGCTAATGTCGAGCTACGGAACCCTGTATGGAAGATCCTTTGGACAGCCAAAGTCACTCCCAAGGTGAAATATTTTCTATGGCGTTTAATGCATGGCTTTGGTCCGGTTCAAGATATTCTATTTTCGAGGCATATGAATGTTGAAGATACTTGCTGTATATGTGGAGAAGCGGGAGAAACATTGAAACATGTCTTCTTTGAATGTCATTATGCTAAATCAATTTGGGGTGATGTAACTAATTGGATGGCTGATTTTGTTTCCACAAATGAGGATGCTAATGACTTCTGTTTGAACCTTTGTGTTCTTGCTCAACAAAAGGGCTGTCTTGAGAAGGTTTTTGTTTGTCTTTGGTTGTTATGGTTCAATCGGAAATCTTGCCTACATGAAGGGAAATGTGCTCTTAATTCTCAATTGCTGTGGAAGGTGGAATCCACGATGAAGGACTTTGAGGAAGGGGTACAAAGCTTGAATGGTGAAAGATTGGTGACTAGACCTCAGGTGACAAAGCAATGGGTGCCTCCACGACATGGACAACTTAAGTCGAATTGCGATGCAACCTATAATCAAAGCTCAGGAGCTGCTCGACTAGGAGTTGTGATTCGCAATGAAGCTGGTGAAATCGTCCAAGGTGGGATTAGTTGTGTGGAAGAGGCTGATAATGTGATGCAAGCAGAATGTTTAGCGATTTTATTCGGGCTTGAGGTGGCATGGGAACATGGTCATAATTCCATATGTGTTGAGTCTGATAGTAAACAAGCCATCGAAGAGATTCGGAAAGGAAACAATTCACTATGGATGGGTGCTAGTGTGATCCATGATATTGTCTTCCTCTCCACCCAGTTTGATTTTATCTCATTTGGCTATGTTAGAAGAGAAGTTAATATTCTTGCTCATAATATTGCACATTCTGAATGTAGAATAGGGAATCAAAGAGTGTGGTCAGGTTATCTTCCTGCATACATTTGTAATCCTACTCCTACAATATGAATAAACGATTTACAATTTTCTAAAAAAAAAAAAGAAGTATATGTCTGGATTAATCATTTTATTGGTCTAATAATTATTCCCAAATTAAAATTTGAAGGGTATGAGTATTGAATGAATGGGCAAGGTTAATAAATGATCATGATGGAGGATTTAGAATTAAACATTGTACATTTTTCAAGAAAAAAAAAGAATCAACATTGTACAACTTTGGAAAGGATGTATGAACAAATTAAGATTCAAAGTTATACGAAATCAACTCCTAGGTGAATCGATCGTTTAGATTAAACACTTTGGGTTTAATATTAAAAATTTTTCTTTTTAAAATGGTGAGTAATATATTATGCTATATAGTATGTGATAAAGTGTAGGTAATTTCAATTTCAAATGAGCACGAAACAAGCACACACACACGAGAATTGTTGATGGAATACATATACTCAGAACCAGATACACACGTAATTGCTAACATTTGAACTCATAAACATGATTTCTTTAACCTTTAATAACTTAATTAATTGTTTTTAGAGATGGAAAAATTTCCAAGGAGGGGTCAAAAGCAAAATCCATTTCATTATTATATAAATAAATTTGTAATTAAATGCATTGTTAATTGATAGGCAAGGACGGATGCAGTGTGGGGGCACGTGCCCCCACTCAAATCATCCGATACCTTTGAGATATATTAAAAATAAGTTTGAGGTATTTTATTTCTGTAGTTGTGTCCCCACTAAATATGATAAAATCTAAAAAAATATAGTAAAAAACTAAATGATTTACACATCAAACACAATAGTTATTTTCTATGACAAATCCCACTTTTGGTCACCTGTATCTTTTGTTCTTTTATATTTCAAAATTTCATTTTTATCTTTCACAAACATAGCTAATCCACACTCCTTTCCACACTCTTATATGCCTTGTATACCTTTTTTTATTTGTTTAACTCAATGGATCTTCAGTCATGTACTGAGACTAATCACTTTTGGACCGAGAGCCTGAAGACCCTCTCAACAAATGCGATTTTGGAGATCTAATTTATGTTCTCGCTCTTGACGGGGATAGACCATTTACCACCTTAATCAATCATTTGTTGGTTATCTAGCTTTTTGTTTTTCTTTCCTATGTGTTGTAGTATTCATAATGAGAATTGACTGACTCAATTAAATAAAAAAAATTATGAAAATTCGTAGAGAAATTTTGTTATATTTTCATAAAATTTTCTATGTATTTCATTAATTATATAATCTTTTAAAGGTAAATTATATTTATTTATTATATAAAGTTGGCACTATAGTGTGATGTGTGCCCCACTGCATACCATTCCTGGATCCGTCCTGTTGATAGGTGATAGGTTAAGTGAATGTCTTTATCTATAGTACTATACTATTTTGACATGTTACTATTATTAACTCACTCATCGCATAAATAAAGTTAAATTTTACCTAAATTAATTATATTTAGGTAACGACAACAATCATGGGTGTGTGGGTCCACAAGGAGACCCAATGTTACATCATACGTGAAACCTTATTATTATTAACATACGTGAAACCTTATTATTATTATTTTTTTGAATTGCATTGTTAATTCGATAATTATATATTAGATCATTCAAGAGATTTTACAATTAATATGAAATGAAATGGTTTTTTTTTTGGCCAAAAACGAAGAATATTATTGATAAAACTCAAAGTCAGAGTACATTATTCCAAATAGACAAACACCTAAAACATCCTATGCAAATCTAAAGAAATACATCATAATATTCTCTCTTTACATAGGATCAAAACCAACTTAGCATGGTGGTGCAGGCAATCCATCTTTGCTCAAGATGTAAACTAAAGAGGATGGGGGTGCATTGACCCAATTGGAGGGGCACATCCTCTTCTTGGCTTGACCTGCTACCCAGTCAGCCACACGATTCTCTTTTCTACTAACCCATCTGAATTTACACTCTTCAAAAGCTTTCTTGAGAACTTCAATATCAGTGAGCAAAGGTTCTGTTACCCAACTATACACCTTAGATTCCTGCACAGATTTAAACATAACTAGTGAATCTGTTTCAATTATCACTTTCTGCAGCTGCAAGCATTTCCCCAACTTTAACCCTTGTTTTGATTGCCATGGCTTCAACTAAGATTGGTTCCTGTGCTTTTGTAGACTCATGTTTACCAGCAATTATTTGTCCAATGTAATCTCTAACAACTACTCCGATACCAGCATCTTTAGTTTGCTAATCATAAGCTCCATCAACATTTATTTTAACCCATCCTTCTTCAGGAGTTTCCCACTTTTGTTCCTTGTCAGTTTTCTGTTTTGGTTGTTGCTGACTATCTTCCCAAACCTTTATACTCTCATCAATTGCTCTGGTTGCTCTATGAATTACTGCTTTAGGATTCGGCTTCTGCTTCTTAAACACTGCATCACATCTTTCCTTCCAAATATTCCAGAATATTTGCCCCACTGTTATACCCATTCTAATATTATGATCCTTACTCTCCTTAGTAGCATTCAACACAGTATTCAACCAGACATCCAAAGTAGAAATTTGTTACTTATTCACTTTATAACTAATATCCATTCCAAACCAGATAACAACCACCCAATCACATAAAAGCAGAGCATGCTCAATTGTTTCTTCAAATTGTAAACAGAATGGACATAGTGGATTACCTTGTATCTTCCTTCGAAAAAGATTAGCTTTTGTGGCAATGTTACTGGCAGAGGCTCTCCATAGAAACATCCTGATCTTTGCTGGTACTTTCAAATGCCAAATCCGACGCCATGTCCCAGAGTCTACACTATGAGAACTAGAAGCCTTCCTTTTAGCTATTTTCTCCTTCTCTGCTTTAGCTATATCGTACCCTGACTTAATACAATACTGTCCATTTCGTGTGTGAGGCCATATCAGCTTGTCTTTTCCTCCTTCTTGACATACAGGGACTGATAGTATTTTGTCAGCAGTTGCATCAGTGATTTTATCCCTTATTTCTTCTAAATTCCATCCACCAGCATCCTTATCCATAATTCGTGCTACTTGCTGAATTGTATACTCAAAAGTATCTTCATCAGTTCTTCTTTCTACTCTATCAGCATTCGATAACCATTTATCAATCCAAACATTTACATCTTCTCCACCTAATATCAACCATTGCACATTCTATATCAACAATTCCCTTCCTTCTAGTAGACTTGCCCAAGTCCAGGATGCTCTTGATCTCTTTCTTGCACTCATGACATCTCCATGGGGAAAATAGATTCCTTTAAGCACTCTCACCCATAATGCATCTTGTTCATTCCTCATTCTCCACACCTGTTTAGCCAAACATGCCTGATTAACTATTACCAAATCTCTGAAGCCTAAGCCACCTTGATCCTTGTTCCTTGTAAGGCCTTCCCAACTTTCCCAATGTATCTTCTTCTCCTTTTCTGTTTGTCCCCACCAAAATTGAGAAACAACACTATTTATTTCTTCACAAGTCTTCTTTGGTATCTTGAAGCATTGCATTGTGTAAATTGGAATGGCTCCCACCACCGCTGTGATCAAAGTCTTTTTTCCAGCTTGTGTGAACCTATGACTAAAACTGATCTCACCATTCAATTAGCTGATAGAACTAACATTAAACCTGAGGGTTTAGTTGAGGATGTTTTATTGCAGATTGGAGATTTTGTTTTTCTTGCAGATTTCTATGTCTTGAAGATGAGTGAGGATGACCTTTGTCTCCCTCATATGCCGCTGCTGCTAGGAAAACCCTTTCTATCCACAGCCAGAACCAAACTTGACATGCAAGATGAAAAACTCAGCATGGAATTTGATGGTCAAATTATTGAATTCAACATAAATGAAGCCATGAAATCTCCTGCTGAAATCCATTCCATCTGTGCTATTGATGCAATTGATGTTTGTTCTGAACAAGTTCAATCGCTTCACCATGAAGATGAACTTGAGTTGGTCCTTACAAAGAACCTGGATGAGGAAGAAATCAAGGAAGTAGAAGTCCTGACGCCTGCAGATGTAGCAGAAACCATAAGAGACTTGGAGACACTACTTGCTGTTGAAGAAAAGGCATCGGTTTCCTATGTCAGCTTGGAACCGACGCCCAAACCTTTGCCATCCATCATTCAACCACCTGAAGTCAAGCTAAAACCACTTCCTGAAGGCCTGAAGCATGTTTTCCTTAGAGACAAAGAAACCCTGCCTGTTGTTATTTCAAGTAAATTGAATAATTTACAAGAAGAACAACTAGTCAGAGTTTTGAAAGAATAGAAGGAAGCAATTGGATGGACTGTAGCTGATATCAAAGGAATAAGCCCTACTGTATGCATGCATAGGATTCGACTTGAAGATGATGCAGTAGTAGTTTGAAAGCCGCAAAGAAGACTAAATCCAAATCTTGCTGAAGTCGTCAAAGAGGAAGTTCTCAAATTACTTGGAGCTGGTCTCATTTATGCCATATCAGATAGTAAATGGGTCAGCCCTGTCCAAGTAGTTCCAAAGAAGTCTGGATTCACCGTTGTAGAAAACAAGGATGGAGAGCTCGTTCCTCAAAGACTGCAGAATGGATGGAGAGCATGTATCGACTATAGAAAGCTTAATGCCGCCACAAAGAAAGACCACTTTCCATTGCCATTCATTGACCAGATCTTGGAGAGATTAGCTTGCAAATCCTACTACTGTTTCCTGGATGGATATTCAGGATACTTCCAGATTCCAATTGCACTTGAAGATCAAGAGAAAACCACCTTTACATGCCCTTTTGGTACGTATGCCTATACAAGAATGCCTTTTGGTTTATGCAATGCACCTGCAATTTTCCAACGGTGTATGATGAGCATCTTTCAAGATTATGTGGGAGATAAGATGGAAGTTTTCATGGACGATTTCACAGTCTATGGAGATAGCTTCAATCAATGCCTTCATAATCTAGAACTCATCTTGAAAAGGTGTGTTGAAACTAAACTGGTATTGAATGCCGAAAAATGCCACTTCATGGTAGAACAAGGCATTGTTCTAGGCCATGTGGTATCCAAAGAGGGGATGCAAGTCGAAAAAGCCAAGGTTGATGTCGTCTAGAACCTGCCTTATCCAACATGTGTCAAGGTTATCCATTCATTCTTAGGTTATGCTGGATTCTACAGAAGATTTATCAAGGATTTTTCAAAGATCTCAGCAGCAATGTGTCGACTACTTCAGAAAGATGTAGAGTTCGAATTTGGAGATGATTGCAGAGAAGCATTCGACAAATTGAAGACTGCCCTAACCTCCACTCCAATTGTGAAGCCACCTGATTGGAAACTACCATTCGAGGTCATGTGTGATGCAAGTGACGTCGCTATTGGAGCTGTTTTAGGTCAGAGAGTAGACAAGGTACCTAATGTTATCTATTATGCTTCAAGAACTCTAGATGTTGCCCAGAAGAATTACACCACCACAGAAAAAGAGATGCTTGTTGTTGTCTTTGTGTTGGAGAAGTTTCGTCCATACATCTTGGGATCTAAGGTGATAATCTAATCCGATCATGCTGCATTGAGATATCTCATGTCAAAGAAAGAAGCAAAAGCTAGGCTTATGCGATGGCTTTTGTTATTTCAAGAATTTGATATCGAAATCAAGGATAAGAAGGGAGCAGAAAACGTCGTTGCCGATCACCTAAGCAGAATTGAAGGCAAGGAAGAAGAGACTACAATCAATGAAGCACTACCCTTTGAAGACATGTTTGTCGTTTCTCAACTTCCCTGGTATGCTGATATTGTCAATTACTTGGTTGTTCGTCGCCTTCCCCCAGATCTTAGCAAAGGAGCCAAGTTGAAGATCATAAGTGATGCTAAGTATTATCTTTGGGATGATCCATATTTATATAGATATGGTTCTGACCAAGTTATAAGAAGATGCATCCCTGATAATGAGGTTCAATCCATTTTGAAGTTTTGCCATAACTATGAATGTGGAGGCCACTTTGGACACAAGAAGACAGCAAGGAAGATTTTGGATTGCGGATTCTATTGGCCTAAAATCTTTAAAGATTCCTACGAATTCTGCAAGACTTGTCCACGCTGTCAGATGGTTGGAAACATGTCGAAGAGGAACCAAATGATTCAATCACCTATATTCGTTGCTGAAGTTTTTGATGTATGGGGGATTGATTTCATGGGACCCTTTCCTCCATCAGAGAAGAAAAATTACATTTTTCTAGCTGTGGACTATGTTTCTAAATGGGTTGAAGCTATTGCTACAGAAAAGGATGATGCATGGACAGTAGTCAAATTCTTGAAGAATAATATTCTTCATAGATTTGGGATTCCTAGAGCTCTCATCAGTGATCGAGGAACTCATTTCTAAAACAAGATTGTGCAATCACTGGTTGAAAAATATGGAGTTTGCCATAAAGTGTCTACTTCATATCATCCTCAAACCAGTGGTCAAGCCGAAATATCCAACCATCAAGTGAAGCTGATTTTGGAGAAGACAGTCAATGTTCAAAGAAAAGATTGGAGTATGTAACTAGGAGATGCTTTATGGGCATATCGTACAGCTTACAAGACACCTCTAGGTATGTCCCCATACAGAATTGTGTTTGGTAAGCCATGTCATCTACCTGTGGAAATAGAACACAAAGCATGGTGGGCAGTAAAGCAATGTAATCTCAACTTTGACAAAGCTGGAATTCAAAGGATGCTGCAATTACAAGAGCTTGAAGAAATTAGGAATGAAGCATATGAGAATTCAAGGATTTACAAGGAGAAGACCAAGGCCATACATGACAAAGGAATTTTGCGAAGGTCATTTCATGAAGGTCAAAAGGTTTTAGTGTACAACAATCGATTTAAAAACTTTCCTGGAAAGTTAAGATCGAGATGGTATGGACCATTTGAAGTGATTCAGACATATCCTAATGGAGCTGTGCTTGTCAAGAATCCAGATACCATGGAGCAGTTCAAAATCAATGGACAAAGACTCAAGCCTTTCTTCGAGCCAATGCCAACACTTTCCATTGAAGAAATTAAATTGGAAGATCCAATTTATCTTCCAACTTGAGATTGAAGAAAGGGAAAGTCGAGCTAATGACTTTAAACAAGCGCGTGTTGAGAGGCAACCAAACAATTTTAGTTTCTAACTATTTTTTCTTTTTTGTTAAAAAAATTGGAAGCAAGGAACCATGACCGGTCATGGCTCGGCATTGCCGCGCCATCACTAGGCCAATGCCGTGTCATGACCCGGCCAGCACCAGACCAATGCCGCAGCACAGCTCGGACAAGACCACGCCACAACGCCGCCCAGCCTAGCTATGACCAGGTCTTGTCGAACACCAGCCAAGGCAAACCAGGCCGCATCCCGCAGCAGTCCAGGCCCTTGCCAGACCTCACCAGGTTGAGACTGGCCATTCTCCAAGCTATGCCGCACCAAACCCGGAGCCATGTAGGAGTTTGCCGCGCCATCCATTGTCAAACCCGTGCCAAAGTATATTTTGCATTCAATTTCCTATTTGACTAGGATTTGAGTTCCTAATTACTTTCCATCTGCAATCCCTTTTCCAAATAGGTAATGGATTCCTATTCCAGGTATGTTTCTAACTATTCTCTTTAATTAAACAAACTTTTTAGGCATAGGACTTGAACACTTTATAAAGGCACTTCTCCTCCCCTCTTTTCAAGTTATCCAGGTATGTTTCATGAACCTTAACTTTTTATTTTTGGTAAGCTACCTTTTGAATAAAATTTCTTGATTGCTTTTACATTGAGGACAATGTGAATTTTAAGTGTGGGGGGATGACTATATGGTGAATACATGATAGGGTTGATATTGAATGATTGAGTCATATGTTAGTTTGTGTTTGCATGAGAACTTAGGATAGGATTTGGATTGTTTATGATTGATCTTTATTTTCCCAATTTTTGAAAAAATTTTCGAAAAATTGATTTTTGAAGCATAAAATTTCGAAAATTTTCAAACTTTTTGATTTTTCATGCATATATTGAGTTATTGTTTTCATTATGATTGACGAATACTTAGAACTTTTAATAATGCTTTATTCATTGATTGATTTATAGCATGTTGTTTGATTTCTTAGAATTAGGTATAATTGAAGTTTGTGATATGATCTTATTCATTCATTGCTTTTATGATTATCTATTTCTAGAAACTTGTGTTGAATCTTGATTAAAATTACAATTAAGAAAGCATGTTATGGATATGTCAAGAATAAGTGTGGGGGACTATTTATATAAAGGGTAGTTAAAAAAATGTTTTCATAAAATAAGTGATTTCATGCAAGAGGAGAAGAGGTATTTCTGCTAGGAAAAAAAAACTTTTCCATTGTTGTCACTCTTCTCTTTAACAAAAGGAGTTAGTAACCCTTGGGAAGAGGATAAGAAGCATGGAACAACAGAAATATTGTCCCTTTAGAGTGCTAGTAGCCTCAAAATAAAAATAAAGGGCGTTAGTAACCCCTAAAACATGAACACTTCAGAGGTTAGTAACCTCAGTTTTCTAAAATCCAATTACCCTTGAAAAACTATTATAACCCACATGAACCCTTGATTTATTTATGATATGTAATCTTTTGGGTAATGGAGAAAAAGATCAAGACGCAAGCCTATAGGAAGAAGTAGTTGTAAGATGTAAAGGATGGTGAGTGATTTGAGCTACTTTGATTATGGCTACTTAAGAATGATGATGCTTGTTATTTATTGATCTTTGGATTAAGTATTGTTAATGTTCTTTGCTATTTTGATTTCATGATTAAATTGATTCTTTGATATATGTGTGAATTCAAATTGCTTTTTTGAAAAATTTATTTCTGACTAACTTCCATTGATTTTGCTAAAGGACTAGCAAAGTTCAAGTGTGGGGGAAAATATGATCGAGTAAAAAACAACCGTATTTTTATGGCTATTTTACTATGTTTTTTGGTCCATTTATGCTCTAATTTGTCTTATTTTGATGATATTTGTGTTTTGAGTCTTTATGAGATGTGAATTGAGAATTTGTTAATTTTCACTACTTTTGGAGCTATTTTGATGACTTTTTACACAAATATTAGCAAAGTAATTTTGAGTATAGATTTTGCGATTCGAAGTTCGTGTTTGAAGATTTCTTGAAGATAATTTGAAGACTTGAAGATCATTGAAGAATTATTTCAAGGAGCAAGAATTGAAGATTGGAGCTTATTTGCAAAGGATTGAAGATAAGCCCTGAAGAAGCTCGGAAGTTAAGGAATTTTGGATATTTTATATGGGATAATACTCAACCCATATAAGCCCACAATTGGAGTTAAAATCCCAATTTGTACCACACAAGCCCAAGTCCAAGAGAATATCCAATTTCCGCAATAAACCCAATACTAGTCCTATTTGGACTAGGATTTAGCGCAGTTTCGGTAGAAAGGCCATAACTTTCTTCTCAGATATCCGTTTTAGGCCCATGAGTAACCGTTGGAAAGCTAACTCCGAGATCTACAACTTTCCTTTGAAGACCAAAGCCCAGATCTGCCGTTTTCATGCCCAAATCTTCCGTCGAAGTTTCTGCAGAAATCCAGAATTTTCTGGATTCCTATTTTGACTTGGATTCTACTCTAGGAAGACTTTTAATCCAACTTGGAGTCCAAGTTAGAGCCTAGAACGTCCTAGACTTATATCCTAAGTCTAATAGGAGTCTTTAGGTTATTTTCCACTATAAATAGCCACCTTAGGTCTAGGTTTTTATATATTCTCTCTTTAGAAAAATATATTGTAGAATTGCTTGAAGATTTGGAAGAGAAACTCTAGGAGCCGCCGCCCCCTCTTCTTCTTCATCCATAGATAAGTTTTTCTTCTTTTCTTTGGATGCTCACTCAATTCATGAGTGAGCAATCATTTTCTTTCCTCCAATGTAGAATTTAATTGATCTCTTGACTTATATCATGGTGAGATTTTGTGCTTATATATGAGAATTGTTTAGGATATTTCTTAAATCTCTGTTTTAATCCTATGTTAACTTGTTTTGATGGATTGGATCTGGACCTGTCTTGATAAATTGAGTTGCATTAGCTAGATTAGATCTTGAAGTACCAATTCGGATCTAATTATTAGTAGCAATTGGAAGAGAAGGACCAATTCCTTCCAAGAGAGATAAGAATCAATGGTCGATGTTTAATTGTTTGTTGTGCTTGTTCATAAATTACTAGATCTTAATGCTTTATTCTTGTCAATTATGAAACTGGACCAAGATAATTAGTTGTTAAGAATAAAAGGGATAAATTAAGCTGGATCAAGGTAATTTTATCTAATTTAGGTAATTTAGGATTTAATTCCAAACAAACTATCCAAGGTTTTCATAATTATTAGATATCAATGATCCATGTTATTTATCTCAAGAGGGAGATTAATTCTATGTTGGAGGATTTTCTTTAATTGTTTTCTCAGTTTATTCACTGCTTTCTTATTAATAATTTTCTTTAATTTCCTTGTTTGATTTCTTAGTTAATTTTACTTGTTTGTTTGATTTAATTCAACTCTACTTCCAAAATTCTCTTTATTTTATTTTGTTTTTAAGTAAAAGAATAATAACCTATCTCTCTGTGGGATCGACCCCTACTTGCCCTAGCTATTTTTAGTTAGTAATTGTTGGGATTATTTTTATGATTGCTGACGACCGATCATATAAACAGGAATAGCTTGGGCTACAGCTATTAGAACACCTTTCCCTGCAGCTGATAACAACTTACTTTGCCAATGATGTATGCGATGCCAAATCCGATCTTTGATATGTTGAAAGTGAATTTTCTTCTCCCTACCAATTAAAATTAGAAGGCACAAATATTTATCATCATCCAACATTTTCGAAACCACCAACTTCTGCTTTATGACTTCTTAAACAGCCATGGGTGTATTGCTGCTAAATAGACAGCCGACTTCTCTATGTTAACAAATTGACCCGATGCCTTCTCATATTGTCTAAGTAACTCCAAAATTGTTTCAGCTTCCTCCAAAGTTGCCCTTGCAAACATCAAACTATCATCTGCAAAGAGCAAATGTGTCACTCATAGTGCAGCTCGACAAACTGAAACACCCTGTATTACTCCATTAGCATCTGCATTATTCAACAAAGCTGAAAGGCCTTCAACACATAAGAGAAAAAGGTATGGAGAAATTGGGTCACCTTGTCTAATTCCACGAGATGGAGCAAAATTACCACATTGCTTACTATTAACAATAACCGAATAAGAAGCAGTACGAACACAAGTCATAATTAATGAAATCCAGTTACAAGGAAATCCCATTGTCTTCATCACCTTTTCTAAATAGTCCCACTCAACTCTGTCATATGCTTTACTCATGTCAAGCTTCAAAGCCATATTACCGACCTTGCCACCTTTTCTGCTTTTCAAATGATGCACAGTTTCATAAGCAACCAAAGCATTGTCAAAAATCAATCTACCAGGTAAAAAGGCACTCTGATTCACACTAATAATCTCTGGCAAAATCATCTTCAAACGATTAACTATCATCTTCGAAACAATTTTGTATAGGACATTGCATAAACTGATTGGGCGGAAATCTGCAGGTGCCATAGGGTTTTTAACTTTAGGAATCAACACGATATTGGTAGCATTTAGATCCGGCCACCACTCTCCTCCATTCAAGAATCCCAAGATTGCCGTTACAACTTCATCACCTAATACATCCCAATATTTTTGGAAGAATATGACCGTCATGACATCCGGTCCTGGCGCTTTCGAAGGGTTCATGGAATCAATAGCTGCTTTGACTTCTGATGCCTCCCACTCCATGGGTTAGTAAAGCCAATTGCTCAACCGACAATCTAGTCTTAATGTTCTCACAAAGCCCATCCGGAACAGAGCTATGTGATGTAGCAAAAAGCTTTTCAAAGTATTCAATAAAAACAGTTTCAATGTCACTACTCTTAACTTTCTAAATCCCCAACTCATCCTTCACTTTGGCTATAGAATTATCCTTTTTTCCTTTGCGATGCAAAATTGAGAAAAAAGGATGTGTTTCAATCTCCCTCTCTAAGCCACAATGATTTTGCTCTTTGCCTCCAATAGACTTCTTGGCACTTCTCTAGTTCTTCCAACTCAATTAGCAATGCATTTAAACGCTCCGGATTTTTGCCTGTTTTCTCCAAATTGTAGCAATCCGAAATTTGCTTTCGAATTTTGTCTAGTTTGATACCAATAGAACCATAAACAGATTTATTCCATGCAGCAAAGCCAATAGAACATTCTTTAATTTTTGCAGAAAGATCCTTGAGTGTTGAGTCTCCCCTTTGACCCCATGCATCGATAACAACTTGTCCAAAAATTATCAAACTTAGTAGATGGATGTCTAGTCTCACGATGGGTTCTTTGATTTACAATTTGAAGGATGATCAGCAAATGGTCAAAAAAACTTGAATAACCATGTTTTTCCACCGAATAACTAAATCGATTTTTCCAAGCACTCGACACGAGGAATCGATCAAGTCTTTCAAACACTGCATTTTCTCCTCTACCTTGCCTCCATGTAAGATCAGGACCTAGCACCTGTAGATGTTCCAACTCAGAATCCACATTCCGAAAAGCTTCTACTTGAGCAAAAGGCCGAACTTGGCCACCTACTTTCTCCGACCCATCAATAATTTCATTGAAGTCCCCTCCAAAGACCCATGGTAAATGGTTTTGCTCCTTCAACGTGCGCATGAGATCCCATGATTCTCCCCTCATCTGAGCAATTGGATTGCCATAGAAACCCGTAAACCTCCACGGAGCCGACCCTTCACCATCGATTATTTGAGCATCAATGTGAGACTTCGAAAAGCTTAATATAGTGACCTCCCAAGTATCCTGCCACAGCAACGAAAGACCACCTCCCATACCCACACAATCCACTGAAAAACAATACGAAAACCCCCATCTCGACCTCAACCATTCCATCTCAGTACCTCGCCTTCTTGTTTCACTAAGAAAAACTAACTGGGGCCGGTGTTTATTCAACACCTCCTTTACTTTCAGAATTGCCCTGGCCGCCCCCAAGCCTTGGCAATTCCAGGCCAAAATACTCATGATGATTGGCGGGGTTGGCTCGTGATACCAACCTCCGCCAATTTGAGAGTGTTAAACTCAGAGATACTATTCGAAGCAAGTGCACCCTCTTCCCTACTCTTCTTTCGTTCACCATCCATAGTGCCTTTCGACCCAGCTCTCTTCTTCCCAGATACTTTTGCCAATCGATTTTTCTAAACCCCCTCCATCATAGGGCTTGTTCTCACTGCTCTCTTCCATTTCCTACTATTCTGACTTTCCTCTCCACTGTTAATAGATGTTCTAGTAGCATTGAAAACAAATTTTTCCCCTTCCTTTTTAGACTGTTCAGCCTCCATGTTAACATCGTAGTCAGTATTGTCAACTTTGAAATTAAACTTTGAGCGCACAACCTAAATTACCACCCATCACTATATTGGTTTCCAACAAGCTTCTCCTATGCTTGTGGCTTCTGTTTCCGACCTCCTGCAGCACAGTTTTGTCATTAGTATTTACCAACATCCCTGTATTATCATCCTGAACCTCCGAGTTCGCCACCTTATTCAGGTCTGACTTCAAATTTGAAATTGGCTGTCGGTCTTTAACTCCCACCAGTCCTCCATCTCCCTGTTTTGGTACAATTTGCTTCCCATTAACTGAATATTCCTTTGCATCTTCCCTACCAGTACGGGTCTCACTAATCCCAGGACCATCAAATTTCAAACCCTTAGCTCGTGGAACTTCTGTTCTCAACCATGGTCCATATTCTTTGATAACTTTCCCCTTGTCTCTCCACATGATAACAGCCTTCTCACATTCATTGTCCACATGTGTCAAACAACCACACACATAGCAAAAATCGGGAAGTTTCTCATATCGAAAACTAATAAGGATCTTTCCTCCGTTTGGTGCAGTCAATATCATCCCTCTACGCAAAGGCTTTGTCACATTCAATTTTGCTCTAATTCGAAAGTATTTACCCCATGCTACCTTCTCACAACAAATTGCTATCTCTTTGACATCCCCAAACAAGTCCCCTATCACCCTTCCTATGCTTTCTGTCATAAACCCTAGCGGCAAATCATGTGCTTGGATCCAAAACAAAAAACCATCCAATTTAACATCCTCGACACAATCTAAAGCATCATAGGATTTCAATACTAAGAGGGCCTTATTAAAATTCCAAGGAGTCTGTTGTAATACCCTCTCCTTTTCCACCTCAGATTCAAATTGGAAGATATACATCTTTTCCCCAATTTCCCGTATTTGAAGACCCCCTGAAAGCTTCCAAACCATATGCATAACATTCCTCATCACCTCCACATTGACAGGTCTATGAGATAACAGTTTTCCGATCAAGCAAGACTTCCCCTCTTCCAACGTCTCAGCCACCAGATTCGGATCTACTGCCACTTCCAAGGTTTCCTCCTCTGTGAGATGGAAACTATCCCAGAGATCTGATAGTCCCTCCACCATGATTCGATTGAAACAAGAAAAAGAGAAAAAAAAATTTTGTACAGCCGACAATAAGAAAAGCTTGTACGATGACAAGAGAAATACTCACAAGGGAAACCCTAGGAGATAAAATTTTTAGCAAAACTCATATATAGACATATACTTCTTTTGTTCCTAATTAGATATCCACTTTAATTAATCAAACAATATCAATGTTTGACCATTATTTATGAGAAAAATATATAAAATTTTAATTTTAAAAAAATGTGTTGAAAAGTTTGTAATTTATATTATTTTTAATATTATTTTATTTTATATATTTTTTATAAACAATAGTTAAATATTGATGTTAGATTGTTAGTTGATAATAAAAAAATGACATCTAATCAAGACGGAGGGAGTAGTACTTTTACTTGATACTAATTATTACTTTCACGTGCATTGCACGTGATCCAATATGTTTAAATTAAATGAAAAATAAAATGTTAAGCATACTACTAATTTTGTCCTAAAGAAACCTATTATTGGAGTTGGCAAAATTTCACCCGAGTGAGGGTATCCGACTTAACCGCCTGAAATCAAACCGGATCCAACTCGATTCGATCAAAAAATCCGCTCAATCTGAAACCAAAATGACTCAACCTCAAATCCTTAATGACCCAAACCTGAATCAACCCGAACCCGATCAACCCGAGAGATTCCCGAACCAAAATTGACCTAAACCCAAATGACCCCTTATAACCCAAAATTTCCTTAACCCGAAACTAACGTAACCCAAATTCAACCTGACCATCTCATTTGTATATACATTAAGTTTTACTATCAAAGGAACAAAAAAAATTATCCCACACAAAGAAAAATATTAAGTAAAATAGCAAATTTAAACCCACAGTAAAGGTTACATTTATCTAACAAAAAATTAATTATAAGTCAAATAAAATAATTTTAATCATCATACATTAAACTATCGAATAGAAACAAGTCAATCACAATAATCTTTTAAATTAAAATGGCAAAAATAAAAAATTGTAAAATATTGAATTTAATTAAATGAAAATAGAGTTTTTAGTATAATAAAATTGTATATTAAAAATTTTAATTAAATAAATATATTATATTTAATTGAATACAAATAGAGTTTTTAGTAAACTAAAACTATAATAGTTTAAACAATGGCAATTTAGGAAATATATTTAAAAAATAAAGGTATGGTCGATTCAAAAATTTTACAAAACTCGTACTTTTATATATAGTATAGATAAAGCATAAAGGTAAGAACTGAAAATGTATGTATACTTATTAAGAGGGTTATAACTGTTCATACTCTTAACTTAATTAAAAGGATTAATTTCGAAACTATATGATCATGATTCATGATATAAATATAGCCCTTATTTGAGCCTTTAGTCTTGATTTAAAGATGTATGTACTACTACTATCAGTTTTCTCAGGGAAAGAATTATTTTTCGTGGAAGAGGAAAAAGAAAAACATATTATCAACAAAAGTAATTTATTGTTTAGATCATCTGGGCTGAGACCAGAAAGCAGAACAAGTGCGATGTCTGCAATCTTTTAAAAGCCCAAGTTCAATAATTGTAGATGACATCATATTAAAAGGCAGTAAAAACATACATGTGGCTCTGCTCCAAACCTTTTTCTTTCTTTGGATAAAATCGTATCAGTAACAGTAAATCCATTGCTTTTTTTTTTTTTTGATACAACAGTAATCCATTGCTAATGATTAGAAAGAGAATAAATTAATGGATTGGGACAAAGTTTAAATCAATGTCTTCAACGCAATAGCTAAGCCATGCATTTTTCTTCTTTTTAGTATTTCCTTGATGAAGAAAAAAAGTGCATGATTAATTAGTATTGGAAATTAAACCCCAAAAAAAAACAACAATTTAGAACCACAAGCATTTTTTGTTCCTTGTGGTCACCTTATTTCCTCCCTTCTTAATCCATTTTAGATTAGATGTGCAAGGTTGAAATAATATTTGCTATAGACTATTAGTGTGTACAATTTTCCTTGAACAAGAAATCACAATCACTTTTCATGATTACTTGTGCATTTGGATGACTTAGCATCAATAATATATAGCATTCAAGATTCTAGTATATCTTGTTCAACAAAAAAAGATTCTAAATATGTCTTATATATAATTAATTCCCTCTGCCAAGCCAAATTCTAGTCCTTATTAGTTTCCTAATCCTTCCTCAATGAGGAACAACTAATTAAACTTTTTATTAAACAATTTAAAAAAAACCCTAATTTTAAATTAAAAAATATTAAATTTATACTTCAAATTAGTATTTATTATTTTTTATTATAATAAGAAGATATTAGAGAGTGAGAACCTATCGTCAGGTTGAACTTAACGTATGTGATACAATGAATGAAAAACGTGTATATATAGAGATATACGAGCTATATTTGCCTATCTTATATGATAAGAAATGAAAATCTTTCACTTCATCTCCTAATTGTAGATGCTTTAAACCAAGTGCAAAAATTGGTTGGGTTGTCCCATGTCACATAACCTAAAATTGAACTTATTGTCCCTTAGTAGTGTATAATTAAATTGGCAATCTACTTCTTTGGAAGGTAGGTTCATTTTGTCACTATAATTCTAAATTTTGTCATTTCTTCTTTCTCGTAAGTTGCCAGTTGTTTGTATTCTACATACTAATATACAGGCAAAACAAGGAATTTACTAGGTAATATGAACCAAAAATTTCCCTCATTACCAAACACACAAACACAAGAGACATGTGAGGTGTCATTCACTTTTTTAAGTTAAAAATCACACAATTAAATTAAGGTCACTGCAACCCAAAAGTAGGAAACAATTAATTAATAGTTATATTCAATATACTCATTGAACATCTAAACCTTAACTCCCTTAAATTTAAAATGTAACATAATATAATAATTATATAGTATATACTAAACCTTAAAATGTAAATATATGAATCTCTTTCATTAGCTCCCTCCTTCACCAAGAAAGGCAATAAATAGATAAATTAAAATTCATATATATATATATGAAGTAATAAAACCTTCATTATTTTCATGATGCTTATGTTCCTTTATTGTGGGTTTTTTTTACCAGTTCGGGTAGATTGATAGGATTCAACGTTAATTTGGAAGTAAAAGTAACTGTTGGATATGTTAAAAAAATGTTTTCCATTTTAAATTATTGTAATTTTTCGTATAAAGTATGATTGAAAAAAACAAAACTTTAGAATGAAAAATTGGTTTTTGTTGAAACTTGAAAGTGATTTTAAAACCATGGAGAATTATAAAAAAATGAAAACTCAAGGAAGTGAAGTAAAAGTAAAGGTAAATTATTCACAAAAACAATAGCATTATTACCGGCAGTAATTCGGATAAATTAAGGTTTTAAACCGAGTTAATTAATTTGGCTCTTTTCCGATCAGCCGGAAAATGGGAACCATGGCAAGGTTCCTTTTAGTTTTCTATGATTTGAATATATTATACAGCCGCCGAGACCACTCTTTCCAACCGGTTCTCAGCTTTACAGTTACACAATAAGAATTCACTAACTATATGGAGTACTTCACTAAATTTATCCCGAAACTTGCCCTGTTACTGTTTCTGCTTTATTATATATCAAATCGGAAAGTTTGGGCCAAAATTGATCTTTCCAAACTTCACCGGCCGGCTCTATATTAATCTCCCGCCATCTAACCTCCATCACCACGAGCTTCGTCGTTAACTGATGAATATCAAGAGCGAGTACGAAATTACCATTCTGCCCTTCTAACCTTACTCCGTTCCCTTTCCTCTTCCTCATCTTCATGTTCTCCGTCCTTCCCACTTGCTCGATTCTCTCTATTATTCTCTCCGGTCTCTCCGCCGATACAAAACGCTCTCTTCGGACGGAGACATCGGCTTCGTTGAACAGTCCCGAGAGGTCGAAACCGGGCGAAAACGAGATTATGTCGAATGCGTTCAGGCACTTGTTGTTCTGGTTTTCTTCTTTGAATTCTAACTCATCCGAATGGAACTTGATTTCTTTGTAACCTTTCTTGAACCATGGGTCGTTGATGATTTCATCGACGGTGATTCTCGTTTCGGGATTGGCGTCCAGAAGCCGGCCAAGGAATCGACGGAGATCAGGGGACGTCCATTTCGGGAACCGGAATTCGCCTTTGTAAATCCGGCGATACATAACCATCAGATTCGGGTCGTTGAACGGAAGGTATCCAGCGTGGAGAACGTACAAAACGATGCCGCATGACCACACGTCCACCTTGGCGCCATCGTATCCTTTCTTCGCCAGAATCTCTGGCGCCACGTAAGCCGGGGTCCCGCACAACGTGTGGAGGAGCCCGTCGGGTCGAATCTGATCCGTCACCGCGCTGAGCCCGAAATCCGTTACTTTTAAATTCCAGTTTTCGTCCAGGAGGAGATTCTCCGGTTTCAAATCACGATGGAAAACACCCCTCGAGTGACAAAATGCGACGGCGGCGATCAATTGCTGGAAATACCGACGGCTGAGATCCTCGCTAAAACGCCCCCTGGCAATTCTGGTGAACAATTCTCCGCCTTTAGCGAATTCCATGACGAAATAAATCTTGGTCTTGGTAGCCAACACCTCGATGAGCTTGACGATGTTGGGGTGGTGCAACCGGCGCATGATAGCTATTTCCCTCTTAACCTGCGCCGCGAACCCACCTTTGAAAACCTTCTGTTTGCTCACGGCTTTGATCGCCACGCTCTGCCCCGTCCTCACGTTCCTCGCGTGGTAAACTTTGGCAAAGGCCCCACATCCCAGCAACTTCCCAATCTCGTACTTCCCGAAGAGGATGTTCTCCGACGAATTTTCCGGCTCGTCGGAAGCGGTGCTGGAGCTGCTACTGGCTGTATCTTCGATCTCCGGCATTGTTTCTGAACCCATAGATCGAAACTTTTTGCTTCAATCTTCAGCAAATCCTCATCAGAGTTTAATAACTCAATAATTGGGACCGCATATTCTTGTAAATCACAAAAGGAATAAAAAAAAGAACTTAATTCCGTAAAGCTGGAGCTTTTCCTTTTCCTTTCTTAATTTTCAGTTTCACCTTATCTTGTAAGGAAAATCTCAGTAACAGTTACGGAAACAGAAAGGAGAAACAAAAAACGGAAGAGAGAAGTTCGAACTGAGAAAGCTTTTGTAATGGGTGGAATGGATAATTCGGTTGGGAGACGAAGCGATTGGGCTTTTGTGTTTTTCCCCATAGGAATCTACTTTCCGGAAGCTATATAAGGAAGTTTGTCTGGGGCATTTTTGTCATTTAAGTGAACTGGACACGTGGATTTTGTATTTTTAAATATTTTAGTTATTTTTTTAAAACAATTTTAAGTTTAAACTTTTTGTCTTCGTTACCTCAGTAGAAGTAACGTGAGGACAAATTGTGGCCACCCGCGTGGCAGGGTTCCTTTCGCTGGAATATAACATAAATCGTTTGTTTGGTTGGTCCTCGTTTTGAAGTTGGAACTTACAAATGAGAAGGAATTTTTCGTGTAAAGTTGAGAGCACCGAGTAAAAAAAGGTTTATTTCTTCTTTTGATTTGATATAATATGAAAAAAAAAAAAGTGGATTTGAAATGAACAACCAATTTATACTTTCTTTTTTCTCAATTTAGAAAAGAAAAGAAATCAATAAATCGAAAGTTCTAATAATTCTTTATACTAATAATAATCTTATCCAATTATTAAGTGTATTAATCTAAGAAGAACACTAATAGTTGGATCTCTTAAATCCACTGTTCATCTCTAATAATTAAGTTCCACCTGTTTGTATCCTTTATTCCAGCAGCATAACCAGAGGTCATGATAGATACCCCAAAACTTAGCTACCATGATGGATGAATAGCCAGCGCGATAGGTGAAACCTCCCGGTCATTGCCCATCTCGATCTTGCACAAGTCCTCCAGTAGTCGCTAAGCCTGGATTACCTCGAGCACTTCCATCTACATTAACTTTCACAAAAGAAATGGATGGTGGATGCCAAGTGACTAAGATCTCATGCTTTAATATGTGATCAATTAAACATCTCAATAATAATTTGTCAAACTAATGTTATAAATAAGGTTAAAGTATTTGTAGGGTTCTTTGTTTAAAGGAACAAAGGATGAAGTTTAAAAAATCAATGTTTGCTAGCTTCATTGCTTGAAATAAATTTAAAGTAAATAAAATTTACCTTATGAATGAGAGATGAGAAAAGGAAGCATTCCTACTTACGTGGGATAAGAATGAATGTTTTTTTTTCCAAAAATTAACTTGAAAAAATTAATTATCTGTCCAAAATGATCTTGGTAAGTGGCCTTTATTCCAATAAGGATGAGAATACAACTCTGATCCTCCGAAAGCGCATTTATTAGAAGATTTTAATTTTTACGCTCCAATCTGAAGATTAGTCTCATGTCCAAAGGGTTTGTAGATACCCTTGGTTCAAACTTTAAAAAAAAATATGAAACAAAACCTTTTCTTCTTATTGCTGAGCTATCAACATTATACTAGCTAATATAATTGGAAAAAATATATAAATGAACAAAAAGAAAACATGCAGAATGGAAAAAAATAGAATAAATAAATACTAAGTTTTTAATAAAAAAAATTCGCTTTGTACTCAGGGGCGGAGCTAGCTCGTATTAAATGGGGTCAAATGACCTCATTGAACTTTTAGAAATTTATTCTATAGGGCTTGTAAAAATTGTAAATTTCAGTGCTATATCTCACATTGACCCCCACTAAAATTTGTGAAAAATTCATTTGACCCCAATTAATTTTTTTTTGGCTGGAACTCCTTGAACTTATAACTTTCATAATTTCATTCATATTGAATAGTATTGGTAACTCTTTAATCTAAAAACTTTTATCCATATATTAATAAGGAAATTATAACCTTAGAAAATCTATAATTTACTTTTCATATATATGTGATATACATCATTCGATCTACTTTTATAGTATTAAAACCATTTGAATTCCTTATAAAAATTTTTAAGATTTTGAACGTTTTAATATATGGATCTAGCACTCAAGGGAGGATCTTGAGACATGGGATTGGCGGGGCCAAATTGAATACAACTATTTTTCGGGGGGCCAATTCAAAATTTTTCCATGAATTATATGTAAATATATATGTATAATAAGGAAATTTTTAGAATTTTGGGGGCCAAGGCACCCCCAACCCTTGTCTACGGTCCGCCCCTGCTAGCACTCATCAAAATTGTGATAATTTATACCACCTAATATGACATAATTACAATCACTAAAATCTTATAATAATAAATAAATACCTTAAAATTTAGGACTTATCATATAAAATTCATGATTAAACTTTACATCACATAAAGCGGAATAATTTGGGTCGAACAAAAAAAGATCATTATAATTAAAAAAAGATTAGTTTAAAAGTGATTATTATAGAATTATGCATTTATATATATTTATTTTAAAATTATATATGTTGGGGAGAAAAATAAGAAAATAATGCTATTATATATTGACATCACTGACTCCAAATCCTGGCTCCGCCACTGCTTATACTCACCGCATGGCTCCGTAATAAAAAAGAAAAAGAAAAAAAAGCAACTACAACTTAATTTACTAATATGCTCCCTCTGTTCCTTTTTAATTGTCCCTTTTTGGTCAAACAACTTCAACTTTGACCATTAATTAGTTAAAATAAAAATATGTAAAACTAAAAGTTCAAAAAATATACTTTGAAAAGCTTATGTTCCAAAGTTTATGAGTATAATTTTAAAATTTTATTTTGGTTTATATATATTTTTAGAAGATGGTCAAAGTTGAAATTGTTTGACCAAAGAGGGACAATTAAAAAGAATCAGAGAGAGTACTTAACAAGCCTTTTTGGTGAAAAATATAATTAATAAGCTTCTAAATGTTTCATAAATATAGAAAGCTAAGTGTGACACAAAAAATCATGCGCTCATTTTACATGGATTATGGATATATATATATATATATATATTATAATCATAATAAACCAGAAAACTTTTACCGGTATTAGTATATGGTTTTGTTACAAATTAGCAATGGATGGTGACCAAACGGTGAAGACGAGCAATATGGCAGCTCCTCAACCCTTAACTCCTCGATTAGATAGTATAGTATGCCACGTTTTAGTTGGATTTAATGTTAATTAAATTCAAGAAACGCGTAAATCGTCAATATTGATTTTTCATCCCTTGGATAAAATTTGGTCTTTGGCAGCCATTAGGCAATGAAAGTTGTCGAGTCATAGACGAAGGCCCATGCATAATCGGAATGGGTTTGTAAAGTCGGCTGCATTGCCTATTTGCCTTAACCCGGAAACATAAATGAACCTTCTTCATAAATTTTGAGCACTTTCTCTTTTTCATTTTCATTTTCATTTTAATACAATAATCGATTTTCATAAATAACATAATTTTTCTTTATATATATAGGATTACAAATTTACAATACATTGTCATTGTGTCAGTTTAAATTTTAGATTCCACAAATGGATTAAGAAGTTGATAAATATTAATTTTTTTAATTAATTTTATTTTTAAAATTTAAAAATATTTCTTAAAGGACACATGTCAATTTTTTAAACTCTACTGTGTTGTATAATTTTCCATATATATATAACTCAAGTTACATCATATCATCATATTACATATTTCATTTGAATGGGATAATTATCTTCATAATTAAGTTACTCGAATTTAATGATCAGTAGTTAAGGACGATGATATACGAGTTAAGAGTAGTGATCTTAAGATCTCGTATCATTTATATTTTATACATCAAATAAATACATAGAATGAATATATATTTCTCTTTATCGGTCTTTTGTTTCCTTCACACCAAAGCTTTAAATTCTTCAAGCAATTACCTGAATGAAACCAGCTTTAACAACTCCAATCTAAAGCAACTAATCAAAAACAATTGTCCCTAAAAAACATAAAAACAATTCAATTTCAATAGAAGTAGTACAATTTTTTAAGACTGAAATTGGTCCAAGGGATAAGAACCCAACTTCCTTGGATTTTTTTTTTTCAATTGCTCCAAGGTCTTATATATAATAATACTGCCATTAATCTAATCAATTTGATTATATATAATATATATTTATTTATAATTAATGATGTTAATTGAACGTCATGTATTTGTATATTTACATGATAATAATATCATGGGTTAAGAAAGGATTACCATCTAAAAAATTGCTTATTATTATTAATCCTTAATGGGTCATATGCTTATATATTAATTAATATATTTTCTTTCTTATATGAGTTCAAAGTGTAATTTATAAATGGAGTGTCAAATTTTCAAAAGTTAGATAGTATACGTATATTTATTTTTGGTATAATTAGCTTATTATTATTAACAATTAGACCTAGTTGGATTGAAGTTGTAGTTTGAAAAAATTCGGTTTGGAAAAAACACTTTTGAAAAGCACTATAAATTGAGGTGGAAATGTAAATACTTCCTCCGTCCTATATTATCTATCCACTTTTCCCCTAATAGAAGTGGACAGATAATATGGGACGGAGGGAATAATGTTTAGTATTACTGTAAACAAAATATGGTAGAAAGATAAATTGTCTAAAAAGGATATATTAATTAAAAAGGAAAGAAAAAATTAATTAAGAGATTTTAGTAATTTAATGTCTCAAATTACTTTTGGAAGTTTTTTTTTCTTCCAAAAGTAAGTTGAGACATTAAATTACTTTTGGAAGTTGGAACACAAAAGTACATCAAGTTTAACTTTGGAGTTGGCTTGGTTTTTACAGTCAAAGTAAGTTTTTGACACTATTTTTTTTTTTAATTTGAAATCCCAATCAATGGTATTGCATTAAGGTGAAAAACATCTTTTTTTTTTCTCCAAATACAATGACAAATCATATTTTAAATAATAATCATTAGGATCAATAGTTCACTTCAAGAAAATAAGAATATTGTAATACATATATACATGCATGCATACATACACACACACACACAACATATCTATACTATATATAAAAGTACGAATAAGGGGAAACTTTATGTTTTCCGATTTTACCCTTATTTTTAAAACATATTTCCAATTGTACCCTTTTTTTTAAAACATATTTCTAAATTGCCATTACTAAATAATATTTTTAATTATTCCATTTTTTTAATTATAAATTATTTCATTATATCAATTTAATATTTTACTTTGGTTATTATAATTCCATGAGGAGGTTATCAAAATTCCATAGTGTGGTTACCAAAATTTCATAGGATCAGGTTATTAAAATTTCTTAGGTTGGTTATTGAAATTTTATAGGGTGCGTGGTTAATTATCACAATTTTATAGAAATGTTATCAAAAAGATTTCAAAATCTCATAGCGAGGTTATACGAATTTCATAGTGTGGTTAACAAAATTTCATTAGAAGGTTACTAATATTTCATCGGGAGGTTATCAAAATTTTATAGTGTGGTTATCAAAATTTCATATGAAGGTTATAAAAGTCTCAATTTCATAAGGAGTACCAAAATCTGATAGAAGGTTATCAAATCTTATAGAGTGATTATCAAAATTTCATAAAGATATGATTATCAAAATTTATATGAAGATTATCAAAATTTCATAGTGTTGTTATCAAAATTTCAAACCGAGGTTATCAAAATTACATAATGTGATTATCAAAATTTCATAGAGGGGTCAACAAAATTTTATAAAGATGTTATCAAAATTTCATAAAGAGGTTATCAAATTTTTAAAATCTGATTACAAAAAATTCATAGTGGTATTTTTAGGGAGGTTATCAAAATTTCATAGTATGGTTACCAAATTAGGAAGGTTATTAAACTTTTATGATGGAGTAATCAAAATTTCAAGGAGGATACCAAAATTCAGGGAGGATATCAAAATTCAGTGAGGATATCAAAATTTCATACGAAGGTTATCAAATTTTCATAGTTTAGTTTTCAAAATTTCATAAGAGAGTTATCAAAATTTCATAGTATGTAGATCAAAATTTCATAGGGAGATTAACAAAATTTCATAATGAGGTTATCAAAAAATCATAGGGAGCTTATCAAAATTTGTAGTTATCAAGATTTCATAAGAAAGTTATCAAAATTTTATAGGAGGTTTATTAAAATATTATAGAAAGATTTATCAAAATTTCATAGCGAGGTTATCACAATTTCATAGTGTGATTATCAAAATTTTAAAGTGTGATTACTAACAATTCATATGGAGGTTTTAAATTTTTATAAAGTGGTTATCAATATATCATATGGAGGTTATCAACATCTCATAGTGTTGGTTATCAAAATTTCATTGGAAAGTTATCAAAATTTCATATTGAGGTCTTCGAAATTCCTTAGGGAGAACAAAATTTCATAAGAAAGTTTTAAAAATTTATAAAAGGATTCTTGAAATTCCATAGTACCGTTATCAAAATTTCATAGGAGGTTATCAAAATTTCATGATGGGATCATAAAAAATAGTGTAATTATCATAATTTAATAGAGATGTTATCATAATTGCATATGAATATTTTATTTAAACACGTTACGCCACGTGCAACGCACGTGATAGCTAAAACTAGTAAATATAAAATGGGTATTACTAAATACCACCCCCTTTTTATTAGCGACCGCCCTCCCAAAAAACTTTTTTGCTCTTTGCTTCATGTTTTCAAAATTCTCTCAAATCTTTTATAACTTTCTAACTCAAATCATTTATAACTTTTCAAATTTTTAACGGATTATCGACAATCATTAATGGTGAACAACCCGAAAACTCTGAAAAAAGAAGATAACGAGCTGTCGACATCTAACGAGGTAATTTTTTTAAAAAAAAAATCATAATTTTAGGCCGGGGTGCGACGGAATCGCGCCTCACCATATGGCGAGGCACGATCCGGTCACGCCTCGCCATATGGTGAGGCACCCCCTGGACATTTTTTTAAAAAACTTTAAAATTATGATTTTTTTAAATTTTATGATAATTATAATTATATAATTAAAACTACAAATATAATAATTATTAGTGTTATTATTAATATTAGTATTATTTATTATTACTAGTTAGAATCGATATTAGTATTATTTATTATGTATTGTTATTATTAGGCCAATTAATATTTTTTTGTAACTAATATTTGGTAATTAAATTTTGCAGGTTATATTGGAAGATTTTAGTGTTGACGGCATTGATTACAGTCCATATTTTGTCACTTCAGAAATTTTTGAGACCGATTCAGAAGCAATTGATTGGTCCAAAAAAACTGCAATTACAATTGGTTTCTAGTTGATTATTTCTTCGCACAAAAATAACGGTAGGAAGAAGGCTATTGAGATGTTCCTGTGGTGAATGGTACATAGGGACCTTGAGAGACTTGGATTCCGCTGTACATTGTTTTTAGTTTTTTGCATCCCATTGGGCCTATGTTCTTATCATGCATTGCATATTTTTATTTGTACTTGTACTAACCTTTGTTTAATGAAATCCTTTGCTTTGGTACAAAAAAGAAAAAGTAAATGTTCGCAATATATCTATACATCTATCTATCAATATGAAGGCTTGAAGGAAAATTACTATTTCACCTCTGATTAATTAAACTAAATTGACTTAGTCACTATTAAGTATGGTTAAATAGTAATTTCAGCTTTGTTTTTTTTTTTTGTTATTAACGATAACTAAAAAGTACAAAGTTATTTTTGGAAATTTATTAAAAATATAACCTTCACATGTGGGCCCTACTTTTATTTTTAATGCCAATTCTTTTTTTTTTCACTGTTTGATTATTTATCAAACAGTCCTTAAAATTTTCTACTTTATGCTATTTAGTCCTTTTATAATATTTATTTTACTTGATTTAACCCTTCAACTTTATATTTTATAGCAAATCCCTTAGACATTTTTGCTCTTTGCCATTTAGTTCCTCATATATTTTTCTATACAATTTAATCCTTAAACATTTTTTGAGGAAATAATCCTTAAACATTTTTTTATCTCTTTAATATATTTTACACTTATTAATATTCATTAAATATGATCTAAAATACTTAATACCAACACGAAGCAATGAGTATTACATATATATACTAGTCTTAAACGCATGTGACCGAATAAGTTTAAAGTAAAAAGTTATTAAGATAATTCAAATTAATTATGATTCGAAACATAATTCAATTATTGCAATCTAACATAAATTGCTGGAAAAAAAACATAATTTCTTTAGAGAATACAATATTCAAATCTTATTACAATCATTCCTTATATGCCTAAACATCCAATAAGAAATGACCAAATAAACAAACTATAATAAACATAACATAGCCAGCATAAAACCCACATACATTGAATATGGTGGGACTTGAACTTGAGATCTTGCGGTTCAAGAGAGCATGCATCTTACCATTGAGTCAATTGTTCAGGTGCAAAAAAAAAAACATAACTAAATTGAAGTAACTTTTAAATTAAATATTAAATATATATCAATTTAATTATAAATCAAAGCATCCAATTATTGAAACGTAACCACGTCTACGAAAGTAGATTTTCTTTATATACAACACTTTTTGTATATGTTTCATTTTGCTTCTTTGTAATTTCGTTGAATGCATTGAAACTAGAAAACATGTTGGGCAAGATATACTCCAACATTAGGAATTGTTGTCTTTGCGCTTTGTTGATGGTCATAGCGAAACAAAAATGAATAGGGAATTGTTTTCCTCTTGAATTGGAATGGATATCATTCATTTTCTGCTGGTGAAAGCCGAATTTTCGGAAGAAGAACTTGTTTTCTAGCATATTGACCAATTGCAATCTCTGCTTATATTACGTTATGGTCAAAGTGTTTGCAGACCATTCTTGCTCCATTGCACAAACCAATAAATGGATCCAAATTCCTCAAAAGTATGATCGGACAATTTTTCTTCAATACCAATCTATCTGTTGGCAAACCATTCGGTGTGAGAATATTTAAGAATTTGTCTTGATAATAGTTGTTCGAGTCATCTAATGCTTCATGGAAACTGTTGTACGTCTTACTCTCACTAGGGAATATTTCTATCATTTGCTCATTCAGTTTGTCTACGTACTCATTTCTCGTTGCCAAGATCGCACAGTTGGTCATGTACTCTGTCGAAGTTGAATTATACTTCAAATATGGGAAAAGTGTATTGCTCAAGTCTTTTTCAATATTCTCATCATTTTCATACTCTATAACCATCTGATCTAGTAAATGTATCAAATTATCATTTATTATTGGTTCTTCTCCATCAACAACTCCAAGGAGGAATTTTCCAAACTCTTGGTTTCCCCTTGCTCTCATGTTTCTTTTCAATTTTAGTATCTCCATTTTTGACCAAGGGTATGATCTGACCAAACTTTGATTGACCGTTTGTTCTTTTGTTGCTTGAGGTGTAACTGGGACAACTTGTCTGAAATCTCCTCAAAAAACAACAACCTTTTCTCCGAATGGTTCTTTGTTACATATCATATCTTGAAGTGTTTTATCCACATATTCAATTGCAACCTTTCTCATCATTGGTATTTCATCCCATATTATTAGTCTTGCTCTTCTTAATAGTTCAACCTTAGCACTCTGTTTAGAAGTCCTATATATACTCAATTCTGTTGGACTTAATGGAATATCAAATCTCGAGTGTGTTGTTCTTCCTTCCTGGCATAATCGTTGCCGCTACTTCAGATGTTGATGTAGCTAACGCAATAAGACCTCTTGATCTATGATGATATTTGAAGTTATATTAATCAGATAAACATATTTTGAATATAAAAATGTCATATTTATTTGATTAATTATATGTTTAAATGATATGTTATTATTACCCTAACTTGGTTTATATTGCATGATATAGAAATGTTTTGCCTATTACCCTTCACCCTTTCTTGATTCAACTCGATCTAAGATAGCGTGGAATGCAATCTTTTGGTCTTCATTTAACTTTTTTGCATATTCTAGACCATTCCATTGAATTTCAATGCTCAATTCATCTGTAATTTCCTTATGTGTTGAATTCCTGATGTGCAAATTTTGAGAATCTATCTCTAGCACATTAAACTTCTTGATGCTTTTTCACATGCTTTCAAGATAATAGGCAATGCTCTGTAATGTGCAAGCATTTTGTGTCTGGACTGACTTTTCATGCATTCTCTTATAATCTTTAGACATTGCATTGTAATACTCATTCCATAGTTTCTTCAGATCTCACAATGCACTAATAAAGTCACAAATAGTTTTCTCAGTTCATTAGGCATTTGAAATGCTACTCTTTCCATCATGCACTCTGATATACTTTGAATTATCTCAAAATTTATTTATTTTATGAGCAATTGGGCTTTTAATGCAGTGATCCAATCAATTCCTAGTCGAATTTTTCGTTTCTGAATAGATTATTATCCGTAAATTGACAATTGATTTAAGCAAGCATGACCTGAACAATTAATCATGTAGTTGAGGGATAAAAATTCGTCAAAGCCATACGCATGATTCTCTTTGTTTAAAAGGAAAAGGTAAATAAATTCTAAGACCTTAAGTGGAATAAATAGGCATAGCTAAATTTGTTGATGATCATTTCAAAAAGCCTTTCACAACAATATTATTATGCTAAAAGAGCTTGTAGCCTATTGTACTTTGAGTTTGTTTAATATAGTAAAATTAATTGCCTAATTTCAATCTTAAGCCACCTCTCTCATTTCGTGGGGATACTCTTGTAGATGGTCATAACGTGAGTAATCATGTTGCTATAGGATCAGATGCACTGGAAGGAAACAAGATTGTGGTGGCCTCTTGAACAAGATTGCTAAAGAAATCTAGGATGATATTGTAAAAATTGAATTTTTCTAAATAAAATAAAAATAGAATTTTTCTGAATAAAATATTTTAGTAATGGCAAAATCTAGATGGTACGGTAGAAATTGAAATTTTATAAATTAAATAATATATTGTAAAAATTATTTTAAAATAATGGCAATTTATAAATATATTTGAAAAAATTACACTAAATTATATTTTAATAGTGGTATAATTAAAATAATTTTTAATAATGGCAATTTATAAATATATTTAGAAAAAGAAAAAGATACAATCGGAAAACATAAAGTTTACCATTATTCGTACTTTTATATATAGTATAGATATATATATATATATCTAATTTAACCATATCATCAATATTAAGAGATTTAGTTGATTCTCAAATTTCTATACATCATTTACAATGCTTTTCAAGACTACTCCAACTTTACTTAACAATAGATAATTGTCTGTTACTTGCGCTCCGCTGCGGGTTAGTCTGATTTTTGTATTAAAATATTAGATATGTTCAATTAAATAAATTATTATAAAATTAATTAAAAGAAATAAATCCAAGTAATGAAAAAATTAATCTAAATGATTAATTAAAAAATAATAGCTTTTTAAATAATGGATGGGTTTGAAAAGAAATTTTCTTGATAAATACAAGACAAATCAATTTTCATTAGTTATAATAATAAACAAATTAATGAGTGCCAAATATATCCTAAACACATTTAACCATATGATAAAATATGCAAATTGAAAGAAAAATATGATTTTTTTTAATAATTTCATGGTGAATGATTTGCATGTGCCACTTAAGCCGATTAATGGTTAAGAGATTAAAATATTAAGTTTTACAAAATTAAGTGACCAAATCGCCCAAGCCTGGCACGGCCCATTAGCACCTCTGGTACGACATAAGCGAATTAAAGGTTGAGTAATTGAAATAATCAATTTAAGTGACCAAATCACTATTTTTTTTTGTTTGGTGACCAAATCATAAATTTACGTAAAGTTAAGTGATTAAATTTGTAATTTATTCTTTTTAATATTTAGAAATATGCAAATGACTTATATACCCTAGACGATTTTACAATACTACCAAAATACCCATTACAAAATGACTAAAAAACCAACCATAAAAAAAAAGAAAAAGAAAATTAGAAAGGATAGGGATGGACAATTTTGTCAATTTTCCCCCTCTCTTTATATATGTTTTATAAAAAGAATATTATTTATAACAAGAATATTTAAATGTCATTCCGTTTCAATTTATTTGTCATTTTAGTCGATTCTATTTGTTCCAAAATGTATGTCAATTTAGTAATCCAAGGTAATATTAATTATTTTCTTCCAATACTATCGTTTTTTTTTTCCCACCCGGTATCCAGAGTTTTGCTATGACTAATTCGGATTTAACCCGGGTCGTATAGCTGGGTTTGGTGGGTGAGTCTACTAATGAGGGTGGCTGGGTACACAAAGTCTCGAAGCTGAGACCGATATAAACTGGAGCAAGCCGCTTATCACTTGATCCAACCCCACATTGGTCTTCCAATACTATCCCTTTCTTAACAACTAGCTACAGTTAATAAATGTTTCAACAAGTTTCTATGTTATTTTAAGGAATTGGAGGACAATATAGTCATTTGCTTCTTTTATCCAATAAAATTTAAATTTTGATTACTTTATTAATAGGTTATTACTAAATACCACCCCCTATTACTTGTTACCGCCCCCCAAAAGACTTTTTTGCCCTTTACTTCATTTTTTTCCAAAATTCTATCAAATAATTTCTAACTTTCTAACTCAAATCATTTCTAACTTTCTAAATTTTTAACTTCGGATTATCGACAATCACTAATGGTGAATAACCCGAGAACTCCGGAAATTGATGATAACGAGTCGTCGACACTAACAAAGTATTTTTTAAAAAATCAAAATTTAACGGCTGCGCGCGACGGAATCGCGCCTGACTGTATGGCCAGGCGCAATTGTCCTTTTTAAAAAAAAA
>AWWV01007324.1:0-25997 GCA_001974805.1 Corchorus capsularis
TTAAGTTTAGTTATAACCTTATACAAATTTGACTTACAGGTTCGGGTGTGTTTTGTTGAATTGTGAGATTTCGGAGAGATTGAATTAGTGAAATTAGGTATTGCGGTGTGATATCAGAATAACAATAATAAGAATAAATTTTGTTAAAATATTCATGAAACACTAGGATTAATTAACATATACACATAGAATAAAAAAAATAAAACTCCTAATTCTATATTTAAGGACTTTAACTAACCATCAATGTATATATCAATGAATTAAGCTCACTATTTTTTCACACTAAATATCTCTTTAATTATTCACTACAACTTTTAAGTAATCTTAGATTAAAAAAATTAACAACATTCACCATTGATAAAGTTACTAAGCATGTAAGGTTGCTAAATTTCTTAATAATACTATACTTTAGCTTTCTAATTAGTAACCGTAAATGAGAAATTTAATAACCAAAATTACTAAGAATGTAAGGTTATTGTTATTGAGTAAGTTGATAGTAGTATTATGCTTCTTTTTATTAATGATCATTATAGAATTTTTCCGTAACCTTAAATAAGAAAAATTGGTAGAGAAATGTGATAACCAAAGTTACAAAAATTGTAAGGTTATTGAATTAGTTGATAGTAGTATACCTCTTTTATGATCATTGTAGGTTTTCAGTAACTTTTAAGAAAAAATGGTAAATATTCACCATTGATGAAAGTTTACTAAGGTTATTAAGAATATAAGGATTGGTAAATACAATTTTAAAAACTTATATAGCTTTTTTTTAGTAAACTTAAGTAATAAAATTGGAAACTTTTATTAATGATAAAAGGTTACTAAAATTAATAAGGATGTAACGTTATTTCAATCTAGATAGTATTATAATGTTTTCCATAACCATCTATAAGTAATTAATCTTAGATAAGAAAATCAGTATTATACCTTTATAATGTAAGGTCATTGAATTAGTTGATAGTACCATACATATTTTATGATTATTATAGCTTTTTCAGTAACTTTATTCTGAGGAAAAAATGGTTAATCTTCACCATTGATGAAAGTTTACTAATGTTATTAAGAATGTAAGGATGTAAGATTAAGATTACTTGAATCTAGATAATACTAATGTTTTTTGGTAAAAAAAAATATAGTACTCCATAACAATTTTTTAAAATGTTTTCCATAACCTTAATAACCTTTTAAATAATCTTAGACAAGTGGATTAGTCCGTGCTTATGCTACAGACAATTTTTTAAAATTTAGACATAGAACTTAAGGTTGAAACTAACAACTAAGGAAAAAAATGGTGGAAGCATCATTAATTACATCTCAATGCTAAAATTAGCACATATAAAGACAATGCATAGAAAAAAATGGTAGAAACACCATTAATTACATCCAAATGCTAAAATTACATATAAAGACAATGCATTTCAAGTAAAAGTGTTACGATTTGAAGGAAACAACCTTAAGGGGGCGTTTGTTTAGAATCACCCCTCAGATTACTAGTGATCTAAGATCACCAGTGATGCAAGATCACTAGTGATGCAAGATCACTGATAATCTTAGTCAATTTTTATTTGGTGCGTCATCAAAGATTACTAGTGATCTTTGATCACCATGTTTGATTAAATTAGGACGATCACCCCTCAAAAATTAGTACAAACTTGTAAAGGACCATGTTACCCTCATGCTATAATATAAACAAAGCTTTGTACTTAACCAAATTTTTCCATTTCTCTAACACTTGCTATCAATGATTTGTAAACCAATTTTGGCTATTTAATTTTTTTTTTCTAACGGAATTGCCATTTGCTGTATAAGTACTACAAAGAATAAAATTATTATGCTCCAAAGCTTATTTGATACTGAGGAAAACATGGAGTTCATATGCTCCAATATTATTATGTATTTATATATAGGTTCTAAAGAAAGAAAAAACATATTATGGTTCTGTTCATATGTAGCTATGCCATGAGCACATGCCTAATAATCTGATTTCACCGCCCACCAGCATGCCTATATACATATGACACATAAGTATTCTTTGCAAATACTCAAATATGTACCAATAAACTTGCTGCAATTGCATTCAAAAAGCTGGAAACCATTCCAGCAATCATTTGAACACTTGTCATCAAATTCAAAGACAGAAACATATATCCAGAATTATGCTAAAAACTGGAAACCATTCCAGCAATATCAAAGCATTAAACTAAGCTATTGTTTAGACCTATTACTTACAAAATATTAACCAAATTCTGAAATTCTAAGGCCATAGCTATTATATGAACAAAATGTACCAACAAACTTGCTGCGAAGACCTTCTCAATCAGTTTCTCCAAAATCGAAGGTAGGGCGGTAGGGACAACATTCACTCAGTTGCTCTTGCACATATTCAGGCTTCTCATCCTCTGGAAGTGAAAAGAACATGTCAATCTTCTCAAGTGACTTAATGATGTGTTGCGCAACTAATCTGCACTCTTGCTTTGTGAACCCTGGAAACTTCCTAATCTCAGTGTTAAGTTGCATCCTCCTGTCCTTTTCTTCCTTCTCAGTAAGGAAGTATGATGCAATTCCCGTAACAGCTTCATTCTTCTTATTGTAAGCCTCGCACAAGCCCCCAATTGAAGTCATCAACTGACCAAAGCCATCATCACTCTTGGTTCCATTTCCAAAAGAATGTATGATGCCAACTGCATCTTCCTTCTCATATGTAAACGAGCCATACTGTCAAGACAAACATCATGTCTTAAGCTCATTAAACACACAAACACAATTTCAGAAACATACCCACAAAAGCAACACAAAGAAAGAATGACAACAAAGATATATCAGATTCTGATAAAGATTAATTGGTTGCCAAATTAACAATCTGGAAACAATGACAGCAAAGACATTTGTTACTTAGTTTGGATCTCTTTAACGACATAAGCAAGTTTACTTATGGAAACAAGCATGATTACTTTTCAATTTTGATGATCATAGTTAAGTATCTATGAATTCCAAATCAATTACTTTAATTAATTATTTAAGTAAAGGAGGAGCTATATATATAGCTCATAAAAAAGTCATAAAGGCTATAAGATGAATTAGCCTAGGCTAAAATGTAGGCAGATTATGTAAAAAAAAAAAATAATAATAAAAATTTCAGTTTTAAGAACATCTAAATCCAAAAAGAGGGCGGCTGTGGACCTAAATTTCCCTTTTATCATTCATGTTATTCAACTATATAACAATGTATATGTATATAGGCTTTCTGTTAATTAATTATTATAAAAAGCTCCCATCGCAGAAGCCATGTTAGACTACTAATTGGAGAAGACTATCATATACATAAATACTTGAGGTCACTAGCCAAACCAAATGATGGAAGGGAAGATAGAACACCTTCATTACTGGTAAGTGGTAACACCTTATAAATCCCCAGACAGTAAAACATTGTTTCAAGAGATTTTAATATTAGGATGATTCAGGAAATTAAAATGGGTTTTTTCTGAATCAAATATACATATAGATTCTGAGATAATGGGCACTAGCAATGTCTCAAATGTTCCTCCATGTGACAAAAATATTGAAACCAATGAATCATTCGAAACAAGGAAAGAAAGTTTTGTTGTATATATAAACTGATAAAGGGTTCCTAAATAATCATGAAGAAGGAAGAAGAAAGAAGCTTAAAATAGCCTCAAATTTCAAAACCCATAACCTAAATAATCTATCAGCACCGAAAACCAATGAGTCGATGGATGAGACTTACCTGAAAAATTGATCGGCAACGCAAAATGAAGGTTTCAGCGACCGGTGAGAGCAACGTTGAGTCCAGAAATTGCAACGGCACAGAGGAGGCTAGGGTTTGGTTTTTAATTTAGGAAGAACTATCGAGAAGGAATTAGGGAAAAATGACGTTTCCTTTTTATATTTCAGTTGTTGGCAATTTTGTAATTAAAATAAAAGAAAAGGGTAAGGTTGTCATATTTGGTAAATATGTGAGGGTAAAAAAATGAATACAAAAGTAGGAGGTAATCAAGATCACCGGTGATCAAAGATTACATGGGTTTATGGTGGTAATCCTGATCACCCTTGGAGGGGTGATCAAGGGGTAATCTGAATTACCCACACCGATCCAAAAAGTGTAACCAAACGAGGTGATCTGAGATCACCTGTTAAGATCACCACAGGTGATCAAAGATCACCCCCAACCAAACGCCCCCTAAAAGTATTTATTATTGCCTCCCCATTTAATTAGGATTAAGTGATATTAATTGGATTTTTTGGTGCAAGTTAGAATATATAATAGTAGCATTCAAAACTTATTTGATAGCATTGTGATTATTTATAAATTATTAATATACGTGCAACGCATGTGCCTTAACTAGTATATATATAAATACATTGTTAGGCCACACAACAAAATAAGTATTTGGTTGCATATATCTTTTTGGTTACATGTATCTGGTCCAATAGTTGATGTATGATTCGTTTATCTAAATGACTAAATTCGAATCTCCTTAGGCATAATAAAAAGGCCATAATAAGTTGAGAGGAGTTTGGGATCTCAAATTCATAGAGCAAAGAACAAATTTTGCAAGTAAAAAACCTTGTTCATAGAGGACAAAAACGAAAAACCATGGAGTAAGAAATTACTACTTGGTTTGGTGGATTCATTTTTTTTTTTTGAAGAAACTACTTGGTGTTGGTGGATTCTTAATTAAAAAAAGATACTACAAAATTACTATGTGACATGTTCCTAGTAGGCTAGTACGAGGTTATCGAACTAGTTTGCAACAGTAACCTTCAAGTTACAGGATAGACTAAAAATCAGGGCAAGGGTAAAGTAAAGTGGCGAAGACGTAAAAATTGGAACTTTTGTGCCTTGAGTTGAAGAGAGAGAGGCCATTCAGGATTCTCATATGCCACGCAGCAGTGACAGAGAGGAGAGAGAGAGTGTGCGTTGCTGAGAGTTTACACATCAGCTTAAGAAAACACACACCAAAAAAAAGAGAAAATTTAAAGGGAAAAAGCACAGGGAGAGAGAGACGAGAGAAGAAGAGTATCCCCCTCTCTATATTCAATTTTGTCTATATCCAAAGCCCTCCCTCTCTCTTCATCAGTTCATTCTTCTTCTCTGTTTGAGAGTCGAGACCTCTTCTGTCTCTCTCTCTCCTCTCAATCCTTTACAAGGTATAATCTCGCCTTCGGTTACTTCAACTTGTGTTATTTTGTCTATGTTTGATGAAATTTTGTTTTTGATCATGTAATTTGGTTTTTGTTTCTGGGTCTCAATTTGGGTCCTTCAAAGTTTTGGTTTTTAATTTGTTTTAGAGGGTTAGAATCGAAAAAGGTCAATCCTTTTCTGTTCCTCTGTGTTGGAATCTTATAAAACCCTAAACTTTCTTGTGGAGTGATCAAATGGGGATATGGGTAATTTGTCCTCTATGTTGATGAGGATTGTTTTTCCTTTTATGTTCTTTTTGATTGCTTGCATGTTAGCCTAGGACTAAAGATACTGGAACTGAGTGCTTGATACATATATATGAGTGGCAAATTTTGTTGTAGAAGTTTTTTTTTTTTGGTCATGTTTACTTTATATGATTGTTGGCAACAACAAAAGTTGAAACTTGGTGGATGTTGAGGATGTAAGTAATTAGTGTCTAGACTTGGAAGTTTGTAGATTTGAGGAACTTGGCAGACTGTGGTCTGGTTAGTTAGTGGCTGAGTGATGATGGGCTATTGTGCATTCTCTAGGATCAAACAATTTTATGATACCACACTTGTTTCAACTACACCGTAATGTTTTCCTATTAACCGAATATGTTGTCATCCCTATTATTAACCTAATGTGTTGTCATTCGGTTGTGAGAATTCTAAATTGTTTTCCCCAAAACCTAGGTTGTCGTTTTGTATGAATATTTGGTGATCGGCATAGTAGGAGAATGAAAATTAGCTTCAATTGCTGCATTCCTGTCCAAATAAGAAATGCTTTTTGATGTTAAAAGTTCATTTTGGGTAATTGACAGATGTTGTCTAAATAGATGTGAACAATTTTCTTGTAATCTCATGCATATATCAATGCCGACTGCTTTACTTATGATTGAAATAATGTGTAATTGATTTCAAGATACTGAATCTCAAATAATCATTAAGAAAGGAGAGAGATTAGAGCTGAAACTTGAAACACAATATAGAAAGTATTGCCAAATATGACAATGCATTTCACTTGTTTGGGATGCTTTCATTTTTAATATAGATTTGTCGGTTTCTGGTTTTAACGCTAGTGAAGCGGAGCTCTCCACCCCTTTCATCTAATTGGAAGGTTAGAAATCAATTTTCATGCACGGAAGTTGTAAACTATTATTTCGAACTTACATAATGGGGCCTAGCCTCATTGTAGCCACTTGTTAAATTCTTGGCTTTGTGGCCAATTAATTATATGCCTAAATTGTAAGGATTTTTTTGGTAGGATGGAAATAGTCTTTTTTTAAAAAAAAAATTTTGTCATGGTTTTTGCTTTGTTCTTGTTGTTGTCTCTTTCCATTGGTTCTTCTTCTTCTTCCATTTTCTTTACAAATAAGTTGCAAAATCAGAGAGCAGCACTGGTTATCAAACTTTCCTTTCAGCTATAGTTGTTGATTACTCTTATTTGAAATCTATCATAATTTATTAAAAAATTGTCCCTTAATGGGTCAAGTTTGGCAGATTTGTTTATAATACATAAATTGGCTATTTATAGGAAAACCATCTTTTTAAGTTATGGTGGGCAAGATATGGTAATGAGATCCAAAAGGATTACAATATTAATTAGAATGCCTCCTTAATTCGCTAGGCCATTAGTTTAATATGGAAAACCAATTTTTGTAACAGCTCTACTCTTGTTGTAGTACACCTCGTTTTTAAGAGTTTAAAAACTGCAACAATAGTAGAAGCAAGAGAAGAGGAAGAGGCGAAGAGGGTAAAGGAAGGAGAGAACTGGCTGCTCTGCTAACCTAGTTTGGCTAAGGAGTGGAGTAAGGAAGATAACTTGCATTTTCCTTTGGTAATTACGTATATATGTTAGAGGCCTATTTTATCTGTTAAGAAGGGGGAAAAAAGAAAAAAGAGAGGTGTTGATTAAATGTATATCAAACATGGGGTACAGTACCATTTCCGTAAACTTTCTTTTCTTTATCCACAACGCTCCCAGCCTTAGTGTTCATGCTATGTACAGGGAGTTTTTTTTTTTTTTGCTTGTTTGTTTGTTTTTTAGTTTGTTAGTTTGCTTGCTTTTTTCCCCCCTTTTTGGTGTGGGGAAGTTAGGGGAGGGGAGAGGGGAGAAGAAAATAGAAAGGGGATAGAATTTTATTGAAGTCCAACCGACTTTTATTTTATTGAAAGTGTGATTCAATAAACTTCTTAAGTAGCTGTTGCGCTGTTACATTATATGGAGAACAGAATACAAAATTTTGGTGACTTTGTATATTGAAGTAGGATCTAACTTCTC
This sequence comes from Corchorus capsularis, assembly GCA_001974805.1. Taxonomy (NCBI): domain Eukaryota; kingdom Viridiplantae; phylum Streptophyta; class Magnoliopsida; order Malvales; family Malvaceae; genus Corchorus; species Corchorus capsularis. The sequence continues at coordinate 7,466 of AWWV01007324.1, forward strand.
GATGTGCTGCTTCCTTTTCCCTGTAATTCATTGAGCCGTGTAACTTGGTTCATCATTTTTGTCCCAACTTTTTGTACTCCCTAACAGGGCATGTAATCATTGGATGATATCGAAGGTAAGAGGGTAAGTCAATTGATTCAATGTGATATTAGAGTCAAACCACAAATTATTGTGCTATCAGGTGCAACAAATGTTTTGGGATAAAATGGGACACAAAGTTTTTTTCATGTTATTTGCTGCATTTAAAATGAAAGTTTTAGGCTCCATTTGGTTGACGTTTTTACCATCTGTAATTTTCTTTTATGTTCTCTGTGGATAGAAAGCAAAAAAAAAAGAGTTCAATTGAGAACAAAAGGCAAATAGTAAAATCATCAATGAAACGGAGTCTTTTGCCACCTATAAAAGTTTCATTGTGTTTAATCATTTCAGGTGTTTGTCTGGTCAGAGAAAAATGGGAAGCAGTGGTGCTGATAAACTTCCAAGAGATAGTGAAACTGAAGGTTCTGAGACCACAATCGAAATAAAAATAAAAACATTGGACTCTCAGACTTATACTTTAAGAGTGGATAAACAGGTAAACTGCATTTATGCTGTTTTTTGTGGTGCATCTGAAGTTGTGGTTTGTGGTCTATTGCTATATCCTTCAGTTCAGCATTTATAATCTGTAAACACATAGTTGACTTAGGAGTTTTACTATCCAGTTTTATTTATTTATTATGTTTATTTATTTTTTGACAAATCTTGGACTTGCATAATATCTTTTCTTCATTTGTTGAAGAAGTTAAATTGCCATTTTAAGGATGTTTTCTAATTTTCCAAGTAGCACAAGTGTTTCTTAACAACTTTGTTATGATATGATCGCTTCCTTCATTTGACATGCATTTTACTTTCTGGAATCGATATCTAATCTTATGTTTTCAATTTTTTTCTAATTGGCTTGGCATTCATTCAAGTGTATCTGTTCAGATTTTTTTATCAGGAATTGTTTAAACATTTGTGCTTCACTTTGCTGTTTCTTGCATTTAATTACAGATGCCAGTTCCTGCACTAAAAGAACAGATTGCTTCTGTAACTGGTGTGTTATCAGAGCAACAACGACTTATCTGCCGCGGAAAAGTTCTAAAGGATGACCAACTACTTTCTGCTTACCGTATCCATTTTCATTTTAAATATTCATCTTGATTTGTTAAGTAATTATCATATTTTGTTGATTTTCTTAGGGGGATACTTGTTCCTTTCTACATTTATTATGGCAAATTTTCAAATTATTTTCAGGGTAGCCACGTATAATGTTCACAATGTTATTGACTATCAATCAGTCTTAGACATTGGATTTTCTCATGCCTGCAATATATTGTTAACTGTCTGGAAACTAGAATTGCATTACGAGTTCTTACTTTTACGTTATGTGTTCCCATTTAGAATTTGAGCTGGGTTTCTTAACTTGAGGTAGATGTCGAGGATGGTCACACCTTGCATATGGTGGTCAGGCAGCCCATTCCACCATCATTTGATGGCTCACCTAATCAGTCAGGTTTTGCTGCACTTTAGGATTTATTGTCATCATTTTAATTATTGCATGGGTTCATGCCTTTCAGGGAAAAGAAAATGGGAAGGCATGGGCTCTTTTTTATAGTTTTACATGTGGTTTATATATTTCAATTTTATTTTATGCATAAGCCTTTTTGTAATTGCTGGTTGCTCTAAATGTGATAAGTTACTGTATTGGCCCTAATTAATACTTGACTTGTAAAGCTTTCAACTAAACGTGCAGTATTTTAACAAAAATTTGATCTCTACCATTTGCCACGTACATTTTTGAAACAAAGTATCAATTGCAAAAAGTCTTGTGTTCTTCATTATCGTCTAAATCCTTGAAAATAATATATGGTTTCAAAATATAGGTATGCCTCCTTCTCACCTCCCCAAATTTTCCCTTTTATATAAATACATTAATTCTACTGGATACCAAAGTTCCATTGGATCTTTTAACCTTTGCATTCAATGGAAGATTAAATTGATTTCTGAACTGAAATATAGTTTATTAAGTTTTGTTAGACTTTTGATGGTGAATTATCAGCCTTGGTCTGCTAAGTGATTAGTGCTTGACCTCATATAGATTATAGAAGTCCTTTAAGCAGTGTTTCTCCAAATGGTTAAAAGAAACATGTCTCTACATCACCTTCTTGTTACTGTTGCTTCTGTAATGGTTCTGATTTTAGTTCCCTTGCCGAATGATAAAATTAAATTCTATCAAAGAAAGTCAAGCAAATATATTCCTAATTATTTCTTCATTTTCTTTGCTGCTTTAGGAACCTTGGATGGTGCAAACACTATAGCGTCCTTTATGGTTTGCAAATTAAAATAAAGAATTAGATGCTAATCTCTTCTTCTTATATATAGTAGATCTGTATGTTGTATAATTAGTAATACCTGAATTCAACAAGTAATAGCTTTTGGATATCAGTATTAAAATTAAACAGAAAAGACTACTAATCAAAATAAAATTTAGTTTTAAATGGTCTATTCATATTATTCAGTTCTGAGCTGATAGGATTCTGCATTTGAAGCACTTGTTCTTGCTCAGATTTGTTTTCTTGAATATGGGGTCATTGAATTTTCAGCATTTTTGTGTGTATTGTGACTTGGAGGTCATTGTACAAGTTGGGGAGCAGCCTCTTTAGCTGGGGGACGACTGCATATGTTTCTCTCCCAAGGGCTGCAGTGTGGGAACCTTGTTCACTGTCTTTTTATTATGTTTACCTAAACTTTTAAAAGGTAAATCGAACGGTTGCATTGTTTTTGTCGGTGGTCTTGTAATTTCTTGTAGCAATAGGGACATTTTTTAAGTTTTTGTGTTAAAAGTAGTTTGTAATATTTTCCAACTAATAGTAAGGAATTTAACAATTTAATACATTCTCAGTCATTCTTATTGCTTATTAGCATGTACATCATAAAATGTTCAGGAGGAAGTTCTATATGTGATCGAAGTTTCTTTTTATTTGTGCTTAGCAAGATCATACATGATCTGCCTGCATAAGCTTCAATTTCAGTTGGTGTCTTGATGCTCAAGTTGCTCTCTTCAGCCCCTGTTCAGTCATCTAACAATTGGCAAGGAGCTCACACAACTGTGGTGAGCTGATCAGCAAGAGCATAAACTGTACAAAGATTGATACTTTCCACAAAGCTACCTTTCTTCCTGGACCTGGGAAAAAAATTTTCAAAACTAATTTAATTTAATCATCTCCAACTACTATTTTTTTTGCCTTGTATTTTAGGAGCTGTGGTTTTCTCGTTTTTTCCTGCTGTTGGGTAAACCTGAAAGAACTTCGATGTTCATACTATTGTCGGGCTCTCTTTTACTTTTGATGCATGCACAAATACATATGGAGGTGTTATCTTAGAATCCAGAAGTGGCTATAGAATATCTTTGGACAAAGTGTTAATTGGTCACAATAAGAATGCTATCGACTTTCAGGACTTAATAACTCTAAAACTTGCTTAGTATTGCTCTCCATGTTTTGCTCATCTCCCAGTCATGCATGATCATCATGTTTGCAGTGATGGCATTCTAGTTAATCAGTCATTGCAATTGAAGTAGAGTTATCTGTCTGTCTGTGTCTCTTGTAGTATATCTGTGTGTGTGTTTGTGTATGTACAGATGTGCAGATATTTGTCTGAGTATGTATATATCTTGACACTTTAGCTATTGTACATCATTTCCATAGTTAAAAATATGTCCTTTGCAGTAGAGACAGCAGTAGTTACAGGGATGGGAGAACATAAGCATCCCAAGCTCCAACAGTTATTCCCTTAAGCAGTGAGGTTCATGCTAGGAATCCATCGTGTCTTGTGTAATTTCTATGTAAAAAATTAAACTTTTGGTATAAGTTAAAACCATATTTATGCCCATCTATTTATGGCTTGGGATTGTTTTTATGGTTAACAAAGAACAGACTACTAACCATTATGCTGCTCAGAGATTAAATTTTTTTTCTGGTAGCTGATAGCTGATTTTGATCTGACTTCATTCATATTCTTTGAGTTAACCAAGAACACTTCTTGATGAGCATTCCTTCTTGTCGACTGGGGTGGGCATCCTTTTTGTTATACAAGCTGTGATGTGATTGTAACATATGTATTTGTTAATATGTGTTTGTAGCATTAATTTATCATGCATTGCTATTGTTTCTGAAAATGGTGGAAAAATTATTAAGATTCAGTTATTTAGAACTATTGTTTGCAGCCAACGATCCTGCATCAGGCACCAGCCGAGTTCACACCCCAAGTGTTGTGATAGAAACTTTTAATGTGCCTGACCAGGCAGATGGAGTTCCTCCTGAAATCAGTCGGGTAAGCTTGCACTGGATGTGACAAATATTTCTACATATCTTGTTAAGATGATTTCTTAATTTTTACTTCTTTCCTTCTAAGCAGATTGTCTCTGCTGTTCTTGGTTCTTTTGGATTTGCAAACCTTGGAACTGGCAATATCGGGGGTGATGTCAGGGTAAGCCTTAACTTTACAAGTTTTATAAAGTAATGGAAATATTTTTGTGATTGAATTTTTCTTAGTTTTATGTTGCCATGATATATAATGAAAATGTTGATGTGTGTTGTCTGCGCATGGGCATAGAACAAATAACTTTAAAAAGGGATTTGTGGCAAACATAAGTAACTCTGGTTTTGAGCGTTCATTCTAGGTCATTGTTTAACGGGGTGGAATTTTGGCAATCTCTTTGAGATTTTGAACAAGCTTCTTTTAAACAAAAAGAGCAAAAAAAATGTGAAGGTTTTATATGCTTTGAAACTAGTAGTCATCTTTATGTGTGCCTAAATTTAAATGATCTTACTTCTTGGGGTTTGTTGGATATGAAAGGAACATGGTTCACAAAGACTTGAGAGAACATCCGGTTCTAGTGGCATTCCAGATTCATCCCAGGCGCAGATTGAACAAGCTAGCATGAGGAGTCAATCTGATAGAGCACATAGTGCTTTTGGACTTCCAGCAGCAGTTTCCTTAGGGCCTCTGCAACCTCCTGTGAGTTTGTAATTCTTTAGTCTTTTTATTATTATCTTTCTCTTCTTATGTGCCCACTTGTCTTTGTTCAATTATTCTCTGTGAAATAAATCTTGTGGCATACCTATTATTGGCCCTCAGTTATTATATTTTTTAATAATCTTTTTTGTTTCCCTTGTTCTAGGTAATTCCTGATGCTTTGGCTACTTTGAGGCAATATCTGAGTCATATAAGGCGTGAATTTGATGGCATCGGTTAGTTTTCCTTTGTCAATATAATTGTATCATGTCTGTCAGTCACTCCTAAGAATACTAGTTCATTGCTGATTTGCAACTCAAATCACTGCCAGGTAGAACTGGGGGAAGTGATCCTCAGGCTGCTTCCATGAGTAGGACTGGAGATAGAGATTCTAACTCTGCGTCAAATTCAGGGACTGTACGGGAAGGTCTTCCAACACCTGCATCTTTGGCAGAAGTATTACACTCTACCAGACAAATGCTTATTGAACAAGCTGGAGAATGCCTACAAGTATGTCCATAACTACCTTTAGATTTTCTTTCTAAATAATTGCTATTGATTTTCAAGATTCAGTGGGGTTAGCCACATACGTATGGTTTTCCCTTGTGGAGGTGTGTATAATTGGCCTGCAGGAGAAAAAGAGGAGGGGCTAGTGGTGGAGGGTGTTTGAGTTCTTAATATTTCGTTTTATTATGCTATAAATAGAAACACATTATTAATTTTTCTTTAATTTGATGGGCAGCAACTTGCAAGACAACTGGAGGATCAAGGAAATGTGACCGACTCTGCAGCACGGCTCAGTGCACAGTCTAATGCATGGAGAACTGGAGTTCTATTACAGAACCTAGGCTCACTTTTACTTGAGCTTGGTCGTACAACCATGACAGTACGCTTAGGTCAAACACCAGTAAGATAATTCGTTCTACATCTATATAGCATTTAATTATTTTCAACATTATTTGTGCTCTATGTTGCTCTAACCCCCCTTCTTTTTGTCAGTCTGAAGCTGTTGTTAATGCTGGACCTGCAGTTTTTGTATCCCCTTCTGGTCCAAACCCTCTTATGGTTCAGGCAATGTTCTAATGGCATATTTTAATATTGCTTGGTTTAAGCACTTTTAAGTGATGGCTGATTTATCTGTGTTCGTTTAGGCTCTTCCTATTCAACCAGGAGCCAGCTTGGGTGCCATCCCCATGGGAACTGTGCAGTCTGGATCTGGTTTAGTTAATGGACTTGGGACAGGGTTTCTTCCTAGGCGTATTGATATACAAATACGAAGAGGTATGGTCTACATGGATTTTTCTTTTTCTTGTTGGATACGCAGTTTTTGTCAGTATAAAGACTGATGTTGCATCTATCATAAGGTTCATCAACGGCCACACCTAATATTAATCGAGAGGAACGTGGTGATACTGCACAACAATCTAGCCAAAGGAACACATCAGTGGGTTCTGGCAATGACAACCGTAGTACTCAGACAACTTCAAGGGTCCCAGATGCTCCATCTTTAGCTGGAGAATCAGGAGTCCGGGTAGTGCCAATCAGGACAATGGTTGCAGCTGTACCTGGCCCCTTTGGTCGCCTACCTTCAGATTCTTCTGGTAATTCTGTTGGATTATACTACCCATTGCTTGGACGATTCCAGCATGTTGCTTCTGGTCATGTGAGTGGTGAACGGGGCTCTCCAGCATCTGGCGAGCATCTCTCCCATGGTGTTCCATCTGAGCAGCGCACTGTTCCTGAAGCTACAGTGCAACAACAAAATTTGGAAGAGTCTACAAGAGATGGTAATAATATGATTGCATAATAATGAGGGTTTGACGTTCTCATTTAGTCATTTGAATTAATGCTTGCTAAACTTGTACTTTTTTGTGGCAAAACATAAACGCTTTTGAAAATTGCTCTTCTTCGCGACTCCTACTGGTGGTAGGCTGGGGGCCCACTGCTATCCATATTCAGTGGAAAGTGGCCTTCCCTTTCAGTACTGCTCTTGCATTCTCAGTGATGTCCAGAGGTTTTCGTTTTTCCTCGTTATTTTTTTTCACATTACATAGTTTTCGAATCACTATTAAAAACTGTCTGTGTGCTTCTCAATATTCCCCACTGTGGTATGAAAGAAGGCTGTTCGAATCCCTTCAATAGTGGCTTTTATCTCATGATAGCTCTTTTTCTAATTTTACGTTTAAGGATGTCACTAAGTTGCTTGAATACTAGGTCATTGATATTATCATGCATATTTCTGCGGTGCTGCATGTTGCAACATCTTTTGGCTTAGTTTCTGCCAGTTTGAAAGATTTCCTTTACCACTTGTAGAAAAGGTCTATTTAAGCCCCAAAAAAGGAAAAATGAAAAGATGAAGTTGATTGAGACTAAAGAGCTCAGGAACTGACATTTGAATTGCTTTCTGTTCAGTACCAAATCCTAGTTCAAGACAGCAGGAGCGATCCAATACACGAACTGTTAGTATTAACATTCTAGCAGCAGGCAGGGCCCAAAACAATCAAGAGTCTGAAAGACAAATTCCTAGTAGTGTTCTTCAGTTTCTTAGGGCAATTTTCCCTGGTGGTGAAATCCATGTGGAGGAAGCAAGTGCACAAGGAGCAGCTACAGGTTCTGTCCAAGAGCAAGCAGGAACGTCCAGTGATACCCCAGCAGCTGAGCCAAGCGCTACTGATCAAGGGATGTTCTTATCCAATTTGCTTCATCAGATCATGCCATACATATCCCAGCATTCAGCTTCACAACAAAGTTCTGTGCCTGCAGAAGAACCAAATACTTCCACCCAGGTAATTGTCCTTCCTATCCTTAAGTGTGCTGGCTATAGATGCATGATATCTGAACCGTGGATTGCTTATTTGATTGAGGTCGTCATCATCCTTTCTATCATCAAATATAAATTAAAAGTGCAAAGCTTAGCAATGGGATAAACTTAAATGAAAACTACATAATGCTGTATTTGCAGGCTGAGAACTCTGGTACAGGGAATTCACGTGGTAGACCAAGTGGCTCTGATTCAAATCCACCAAACTCAAAGCGTCAGAAGGTATCAATTCTGAATCATGATCTTATCTTCTTCTTTTTTCCCCTATCTCCCTATTAACTATTTTCCTGTGTCTCACTTTAAATGATTCAAACCATGTAGAGTAGACTAGTACTCCATCCTACAACTCAATTACGAATTACAATCAATAAAGGTGTCTTAAACATTATTATCTGACTACTTCTATAGTGTATTATATCTACATGATCTGTCTAGCTTTTTTCTTGGTAGGTTTTGTTGCATGAATCTGCGTAATATGTAGTATTTACAAGTTAGTACCTTATAAACATGTATGCATTGTTTGTATGACGTTAAGTAATTTGTAGAAGGAAAGGTGTGGTTAGTTTGACAAATTTCATGTGAAATTCTGAATTTAACGACTATTTTAAGTTTTTAAGTTCCAGATATTGGTGTTAATGTCTAGACAAGCTAACAACTAAAATGATGTTTACAACTTATATGAAAGTCTAAAATACAATATTTGAAATAGCTTGTAAAAGAGGATTTTTTAAGGTTAGTAGAGTTGGCAAAAGATATGTGAAAGCATGACTAGATTAGTTACTAGAATTAAGTTCAAACTACTGGAAAATTCCTTTAGATGAATTCTAGGGTACTGAGAAACACTTGAAACAGACGGAGTCAATTACCAATGTGTAGTGTTTATTGATGACATACTAAATGAAATGGTATTTTGGTGCAGATGGAGTAACTTATTTAAGAGATGGAGGATTCAAGCTAAAGCCTCCCATGGTTATGAAATTTGTAATTGCTGATTTGAGCAACTTCTTGGTACGAAAACCGGTTATATATCATGTTTCTGTCTCTTTTTTCCTTTTCCCTTTTCCCTTTTCTTGTTTTGGTTCATTGCAAATGAGATGTGACTGACATTTAATATAGGCAAATATGTTGTTACAGTTTTCGGTCTTGACTTTGTATAACATAGTAGTAATATGTTTCTGAATGGCATTGAACCGAATCGAATCCTCTTAGCTTCTCTTGAGTGTCTATGGCTTTCATTCTTTTATATGCTTCAGTTACATCTGAGCTACTTAAAAGGGTAGAATTGTGAATGGCAAATATCACCGGAATGTCATGTCATGGGCAGAATTCTCTAACTCACTTGTATTTTATAGTGAAAATTAGAGCATGCTTGGCCATGGCTTGGCTCCAAGTGAATTGCTGTTCATCTACACTTTTTCTTATACTTATATTTTTGTATAATTACTAGAATTGGCTTTAATGCTCCCCTTTCAATTCTTCTCGTTGCCTCAAATTTCAAGTGTACAAAAAGACGAAGAAATTAAAGTGGAATATGTAATGCTATAGTATCTTCTTTCATTTTTATTGCCCTTATATTTAATTATGTTGAAGACTTACTCATCAAAACTAATTGATTGCTTAAGCTTTAAGTCTTCAACTAACCTTATGAGTGAAGAGGCTGCAAGTTTCCGAAAATGAAATAAAAATTATTGAGACAAACTGTCAAATTCGCATTAAGAAAATAAAATTCTTCAAAAGCAGAGAGTTACGAAGATGCTGAGAACATCTATTTTGACGAGTTGAAAGTTGACGAAGGACATCACTAACGTACATACAAGATCAAAATGCAGAAAAGAAAAGTCAATTGAGAATCCAATTGCAATTACAAGGGCATTATCGGAAAACGAAATCTCTGACTGAAACTCCGAGATAGATTCAGTTCAGGGGGAACATGACAAAACTGTGTCCTAAAATCCCAGTTTTCTTCAACTCTAATCAAACTCCCAACTCCCTCTCTTTCAAGGGGAAAAAAAATATTTATTTGTATATTTTTAGTTACTAAATCGTCTAATGCTTCCCTTGATAATTCAATACCCAAAAATACAATTTCTTCTTCCTTTTAAATCACATCGGAAAGTTATTGTTGTAGTGTAAAAAAGAGATTTTCAGATTTTGGAGATCGATTTTTTTTTCCTTGATTCCTTCTGTAATGGAATCGAGGACAAGTTTAGCTCCAGGATTCACCCTTTTCCCAACCCTAAAACCCCCAAACAAAACCCTATTCTTCCACCAAATCTTCATCTTAATCCTCACCTTCTTAGCTTACGCCTCTTTCCACGCTTCTCGGAAACCCCCCAGCATTGTAAAAAGCGTCCTTGGCCCCACGATTCAATCGAATTCAACCGCAACGGACACTGGATGGGCTCCGTTCAACGGTCCCAAGGGAACCCATCGGCTCGGTGAGATTGATCTAGCATTTTTATCATCGTATGCCATAGGAATGTATATTGCAGGACATGTAGGTGATAGGATTGATTTAAGGCTTTTTCTTGTGTTTGGAATGATGGGTAGTGGCCTTTTCACCATTATTTTTGGGTTTGGTTATTGGTTTGATGTTCATTGGTTGGCTTATTTCATGGTAGTTCAAATTGTTTGTGGGGTTTTTCAGTCTATAGGTTGGCCTTGTGTGGTTGCTGTTGTTGGGAATTGGTTTGGGAAAGATAAGAGAGGGTTAATTATGGGGGTTTGGAATTCACATACTTCTGTTGGGAACATTATTGGTTCTGTTGTTGCTTCTGGGGTTCTAGAGTTTGGTTGGGGTTGGTCCTTTTTGGTGCCTGGTGTTCTTGTTATTGTTGTTGGGATTTTAGTGTTTTGCTTTTTAGTTGTGAGCCCTGATGATCTGGGGTTCGAGTTGGTGGAAAATGGGAAGGAGATTGAGATGAATGCGGAAGGAGAAACTGTGGGGAATTTAAAAGTGGAGTCAGAGGAAGCAGGGCTGCTTGAGAACAAGGATTCAGATTTGGGTTCTGATCCATTAGCTGCCATTGGATTCTTGGAAGCATGGAGGTTGCCGGGTGTGGCGCCATTTGCTTTCTGCTTGTTCTTCTCGAAGTTGGTGGCTTATACATTTCTGTATTGGTTGCCCTTCTACTTAAGGCACACAGGTACTTGTTATCCCTTTATGTAATTGTTATTTTGCAAGATCAAATTTTGTGTCTTTTTAGAGTATCCAGTGGATAATTTTTATAGAAATGCATTCTGGATGACTAACACCATCTTAAGGAGGGCATAATCTTAATTTGTCATTAACTTTTAAGTTGAGCAACAATTTCATATACATGTATTAGTTATCCTAGCATTAATTGTGGCAAGAACCTGAAGTGTGTATTTAATAGCCCTATCACAGATGATTATCTATAATATTAATAATATGCTGATTGGCCTGAGCATGTTTTAGATATTTGAATCTCTACTGCTGTTTAATTAGCTAAATGACAGATGAAATTTGTTTTGGAATTTTAGCTGTTGCGGGAGTGCATTTGTCACATAAAACTGCTGGGATCCTCTCTACAATATTTGATATAGGAGGAGTCTTTGGTGGGGTGATGGCCGGTTTCATTTCGGATATCATTGAAGCTCGTGCAGTTACTTCAATCACTTTCTTATTACTATCAATTCCAGCACTCTTTCTGTACCGGGTTTATGGAAGTGTCTCTATGGTTACCAATATCTCATTGATGTTTATCTCTGGTCTGCTAGTGAATGGCCCGTATTCACTTATTACAACAGCCGTTGCTGCTGATCTCGGTACCCAGGACGTGATTAAAGGAAACTCTCGAGCATTGGCTACAGTGACTGCAATTATAGATGGTACTGGCTCTGTTGGGGCAGCTCTTGGCCCCCTTTTGGCTGGGTATATATCTACTAGGGGTTGGAATAGCGTATTCCTTATGCTTATTGTCTCTATATTCTTTGCTAGTTTATTCTTGATTCGTGTTGTAAAAGCAGAGATCGAAAGGAAGGTAAATGAGGGGAAAGGGCTTTGGAGAAGTGTCACCACAACAAGTTGATGAAGTTTCTCAAGGCATGATTGTCTTGGTCTCTTGTACTTGTAGAAGAGGATCGCCTTAGGATACAGCATGTAATGTGTAAAAGTTTTTGTTCATTATACCCCCTATGTCTTGTGTTTTACCACATTCTTTTATACACAGAATCTTCAATTCACTTGTACATGTACAATTTTTGTATAAGAAATAGTAATTTACTACCCTTTTTCCCAATACTAGACCTAATTTTGTACTCGATTAAAAAGCTTTTAAGCTCTGTTCTCAAATCCAAGCTCCCTGCTGCTCGCACTTTTTTTTTTGGCAGAAAAATCTCTGCTCGCACTTTAGATAGATCTTAAATTAAGTGTGGCAGAGTGGTCGAAGTTTACAAAAGAGCAACCCATTACCGGGCCGAACAAGGTTATTATTTGGAGAACTTTATTTTCATTGTAAATTGATTGGCTCGAATAAGTTAATTTATCTATCTATGTACAATATATAAAAGTACGAAAAATGTGAAACTTTATGTTTTTCGATTGTACTTTTTTTTTAAAACATATTTCAGATTGTACCCTTTTTTATAAAATATATTTCTAAATTGTCATTACTAAATAATATTTTAATCATTCCATTATTTTTTTACCATAAATTATTACATTATTAATTATTAGATTATAATACGTATATTAAATTATAAAAAAGTCAATTTTGTTTTTTGTTTCCAACGTGCTATTTAATTTTGGCTTTTGTCTTTATTTCCAACGTTTTATTTAATTTTGTTTTTTGTCTTTGTCTCCAACGTCCTATTTGGGCTTAGATAATCTGAAACAAATGTGCAATGGGCCTTTGCTTTAGATTATTCAATTTCTCATTCCTATAGGGCCTCTTTTTGGTCCATTTTGATGGGCAATTAGTTTGAATATTCAGATTATATATCTTATCAGGCCATGACTTTATATATTTCTAAATTGCCATTATTAAAAAAATATTTTAATTATTCCATTATTTTAATAATGGAAATTTAGATTATTTTCATTAATTAGGATCCAACATGACCAATAGGAATGCTCCACATCATCTTTAGCATATGAATTTTCGTCCAAAACATTCTCCAAGTTGGTTTAAAAGAAGATCAATTCTGTCTAGAAAATTCAAGGACAAAATCGTCCACCAAAACGGTAGAATTAGGTCTCGAGGTAAACATAAAATTTGTAGATCTTGGAATCCTTTTTCCAACGGTACCTTATTTGCATTTTTCTGAGCCATGGGTCAAAAATTATGAATTTTCTTCCAAAACTGCTCTTGTGAAGTCCTACTTTAAATAGGATTTAACAATTCTGCATCATGGTTGAATCATTACTGCATCATAATTACTGATTGGACTTGGACTCCTTCTTTGGGCTTCCATATTAGCGAATTGGGCCCAAAAATATCAAATTTAGACTCCAAGACATCTGACTTGACAATTTTGGTTTCATGGACTCAAAGGGGCCTACTGAGCCGAAATGAGACAAAATAATTGATTGGATCACTACGTTAAAAGCCCAACTGCTCACAAAACAAATGAATTTTAAGATAATTCAGAGTATATCGGAGTGCATGATGGAATGAGTAGCGTTTCAAATGCCTAATGAACTGAGAAGGTTATTCGCGACTTTATTAGTGCATTGTGAACCATCAGATGTGAGAAAACTATAGAATAACTATTACAATGCAATGTCTGAGGATTTTAAGAGAATGCATGAAAACTAAATCCAAACACAAATTGCTTGCACATTACAGGCCATTGCCTATTATCTAGAAAGCATGTTAAAAGCATCAAGAAGTTTGATTTGTCAGAGATATATTCTCAAAATTTGCACATTAGGAATTCAACACATAAGGAAATTGCAGATAAATTGAGCATTGAAACTCCACGGAAAGTTCATGCAAATAAGTTAAATGAAGACCAAAAGATTGCATTCCACACTATCTTAGATCATGTTGAATCAAGAAAGAAAGAAATTTGTTTTTTGTTTTTTGTTTTTTTTTTTTTTGGACGGGTCAGGAGGAATAAGCAAAACATTTCTATTTCATGCAATATTGGCCAATTTAAGGTAATAATCATATATCCTTTAAACATACGATTAACAACATCAATATCGCATTTTTTTGAAAAAGAAAATATTTTTATTTGATTAATATAACTTCAAATATCATCACAGGTCAAGAGGTCTAATTGCGTTAGCTACACCAACATCCGAAGTAGCAGCAACGATTATTTTAGGAGGAAGAACAGCACACTCGAGATTTGACATTCCATTAAGGCCGACAGAAATTAGTATATGTAGGACTTTTAAACAGAATACTAAGGTTGAACTATTAAGAAGAGCAAGACTAATAATATGGGATGAAACACCAATGGCGAGAAAGTTTGCAATTGAATGTGGACAAAACACTTCAAGATATGATGAGTAACAAAAAACCATTCTGAGGAAAGGTTGTTGTTTTTTGGAGGAGATTTCAGACAAGTGCTCCCGGTTGTACCTTGAGCAACAAAAGAACAAACGGTCAATCAAAGTTTGGTCATTTTGTACCCTAGGCCAAAAATGAAGATACTAAGATTGATAAAGAACATGAGAGCAAGAGGAGATCAAGAGTTTGGAAAATTAATTTCAAAAATTGAATGCTTTGAATCATAATTAATTTCAATTATTTTAATAACTTTTTACGTTAAACGTGTTCGGCCAGTTAAAACTAGTAAATTAAAAAAATTGTAACTATTTTTTCCATACCACATTCATATATGTGATGGATTAGAGGGGAAACATGGGACTATCATAGAGGAACTTATTGTTAGAGCCTACACAGGTGAATTTATGTGCAAAAAATCCTTTTTGGCCATGTTTGGCCATGTTTAGTGCACCAGCCCAACGGAGTTAATATTCGTTTCAATCGTTGCTCTAATAATCTCATCTAATTTTTTTTTTTTTTTGCACAAACCAGCAGGATAATTTTATTTAATTATATAATCTGAGCAGTACATGTAGTAGCAGGATTGATCATTCGGGGAGTGACCCCATTACACTTATCATTATACAAAAGGTGATCAAAGAAAGGCTGAACAGTATAAAATATATCAGAAGATTTTGTCTCTACGGCCTTCCTTGCTAGGAGATCAGCTACTTGATTTATAGACACCCTAATTTCGCTTGTATCCTTTTAATAAAATTGAGTGGCTCCTAAATTTCTATCAGGATCCCCCAGGGGCATTTTGGTCATTTTATACTAGGGGACACTTTAGTCATTTTTTTTTAATTCGATGCTAACTTAAATCGGCATGTTCATTCTAGCATGTAAATTTAGGCATATTACATTGCATGTCAAGATCAAAATAAGGAAAAAGAAGAAAGAAAAGAAGATTTTCCTTTAAATTATCCTAATTGTTTCGTTAAATTGCATTGTGTACAGTGCATCCATTTTAATTGGTAGGCATTTTAAAAGATTAATTTTTGCATTGCATACGTGTTCATAATAGAGCTAACTTTGCTAAATTGTGTTAATCTTCCCTTGTTAATTATGGACTTTTGATTTTGCTTTGCCATCATTTTGGGCTTTAAACTTGGGCTTTTGGGTTTAAACTTGGGCTTTGCGTAGTAGCTTTGAGGTACCTTGTTTTTAGCTTTGGATTCTCTACTTTGATATTAAGGCCTATCTCCATTGTCTTTATCCCATTTTTTTAAGCTAATTTGTATAGTGAACATTAATGCAAGGATTAGAAAACGCAAAAAAAGAAAAGGTCAAGATCTCCAAAGAATGTCATCTTCATTTATCCATTCATTTATCCATTTACATCATGTCAGTACATAAAGTCATAATTGCTTCATTTCATTTACATTCTTAATTACAAAAGAAAATGGTAATAAAAGTGTGGCTTCATCTACATTGCATTCTAGATTGCATCATAGCCTCTGCCCATTCAAGGATTTCCTTGCCTCTAGTTTGAGGTTTGTTCCCCTCCTGGTTCATCTACAAGCATACAGGCTCTCCAATGGCCTCAAGAGATTCCATGACCTGCAAGATAGAACGCAGACAGGAAGCACAAGAAATGTTCTCCCCAAGATTTAAAAGCATGTACATTATTGGTTAGTGTACACGCAAAGTGAATAAAAAAAAGGTGCACACAGGCTTGGGGAAAAGGAATTACTATTTGGCTATATCGAGCAAAAGACGTGAGATTCAGTCTCAGTCTTAAAATGTCGATGAAGCCATTAGGAAACAAGAACATATACGTTAGCATTTTTTTAATTTTACATGCATTTAAAACACAAAAACAGAGCATGTAGTCCAGGACATTTCACCCCTTTTTACAATTCAGAGCATCCATAGCAGCATGCCTTTTAACCTCAAAATATGCTTGCATTTCACTAACCATATTGCACAAAATCCCACACATGCAGCAACATATACATAGTAGCAGTAGCATTGCATGGCACTTGATAGCTAAAGCATGTTAGTTGAAATAGCATAGATTGCATACATTTGGATTTCAGGTGCATAGCATTCCCAATTTTTCAGGCCAAGTCCAAACTACACAAATCAAACAAAGATCACAGAGGGAATTATACTGAATCAGCCAGCTCACATTCTGTACTTACAGGGGAGGAAACCAACAAAAGCAATAAACGGCAAGGCAGCCAAGAGCAAACACAACAAACAAAGGCAAGCCAGTGGCAGGACTGCAAACCACCCTGCACACTGGACACCTGCCACCAACCAGCACACCCACTACCAAGCCCAAACGAAATAGTAGAAAAAACCACAAACCAAAAGGAAGTCAGACAAATGAAGGGCAATAAATTCCCTGTAAATGGGAATTACAGAGGAGACAAAAGGGATTCTAAAAAAGCTTGGCAAGGAGAAGATGGGGAATTCCAAGTTTGTAACAATAGAGGCTATCATACAAGGTATATATACCTGTACATGGATTCGGTAAAGGGAGGATTTTTTTTTTAGCCGGAAAATTTTCAAAAAAGTGAAATCAATTTGGAGGGGAGAAAAATTAAGGTTCTGAGGTCGTTTGTTTTCAAAATTAGGGTTGATAGTTTTGGGTTCATCAAGGTAGGAAAAATAAAAAAATCCAGAAAAGCAAAAAGAAAGATTAAAAAAAAATCAGAAAAAACTCAAGAAAACATAAAAAAAAAGGAAAACAGTGAGTTAAGAACAGGGTTACCTTTCTCGGAGTAGTCCTCGGGTCCGTTTCTTTTCCCATGACCTTCACCCCCTCCTCCTAAGAGTTCATGTCTTTCGGGTTAGACTCATCCTTGGGGGTTAGGAGACTTTGATTTTCAAAATTACTCGGTGAAATTGCTGGGTAGTTTAGGGAAAGCGGCGTGATCGAATTTAGAGTGCATCCGGTGGCCGTAATAGCCGGATCGGAGTGGGTTTAGGTTTCGGGTAAGGGTTGGTTTCGGTATCTCAGAGGCCTGACCTTGGAAGCTTGTCACCGGAGTCGAATTCAAGGCGCGGAGGAGACCAGATCTGCTCGTTTCGGGGTCCGTTGGGGGTACGCCGGAGCACCGGCACGGTGGCGCGATTTCCGATAGGCGGAGGCGGCGGCGGCGTTGAACACTAGGGTTTGAGGTAAGTTAGGTTTTCTGAAAATAAGAAGATGATGAAGCTTATTTATACTTTCACTATTTTGTTATTTTTGTTAGCTATTTTCGGGTTTGAATTAATTTTTATTTTGTTCTTGTGTTAAATGAATACTCTTTGAGTCCTTAGGTTACTTATTTGATTATACTATGCGATTTAATCCCTAAATTTCCATTCAATTAGATCCCCGAGGTAATAATTTAGTGTAAGTATATGTCGTGATTTGAAAAGTTGCTCATATAAAGACAGAAACTCAGCAGCGTAGTTCAATTCGGTCCCTAGATTTAGTTTAATTTGGTCCCTAACGTTTAGATCTATTTCAATTGAAGGTTTAATCTTAAGACTCAATTATTTTTTTTCAGTAAATAAACAAAAGTAAAATGCTATATTTAAAATTAATTTAGGAATTTAGTTAACTTTGAACAATTTAATAAACTTTAGTTTCTTAGAAAATTAAGTTTAATTTTAAAGAAATAATTTTAGATTAATTCAGAAAATCGTTTGCATATATTTATGTTGCCATATACATCACAGAATAATTAAGACTGGTAAAGGACGTTTTTAACTATGACGGGTGGACTTTGGGTAATTGTGCTCGGGCACGACCTCCCAAGGTCTACTCCGAGATCGGATATTTTCGTGGATACCCCCATAATGCGTGGAAAGGATCCTCCGAAATTATTCGAGTAAACGACCCTTACCAATCAGTTAAAAAAGACCAGATCATGCATTGCACGCATTTTTTCCCGTTAATTGAACTTTAAGGTAATGAAGCATAAAATAAAAAAATTAGAAATTCAAATTCAAATAAAGAAAATAAAGAGTTTGCTCCTAGTAATTGAAAATTAAAAATCAAAGGCAAAAGGGCTAATTCTTTCAATTTTCGGTTTTCACTTGCTTTTTCCTAAAACGCCCTTCCCGGATGGAAGGCACTAATCTCTACCTGTTTTTCTCAAAATGCCCTTCCCGGACTGCAGGCATTTATTTTTACCTGTTTTTCCTAAAACGCCCT